>JASANA010012500.1:0-19480 GCA_030248095.1 Ptycholaimellus sp. GST1_10 | reverse complement strand
AAATAGGCTCAATCGACGCGCCGCGGTCGAATTGTGGGGGATCTTTTTTTGAAAATCGTTTTTTGTCAATTATTTCGAAAGTTATTCTTAAAAAACTTTCAAAAAAGATGTCTGGTGTCCGGGCGCACACCGACCGTCCGACCGACCGTCCGTCCGTCCGTCCAGCAAGTGTTGCAGACACTTGGAACATCTGGGGTGTGGATCTCAACGGTTCTAGGTAAATCGATGCCGCTCAGTGTCACCCCTAGTTTCTGCATTTTTCGCGTTTTTTAGGTCGAAACCTCAACTTTTTGGTAAAAGTCAGTATTCTCATGTTTTTCCTGATGTTTATGATGTTTTTATGATGTTTTTCTAGTGTAGTTGACCATAAAACAGCACCATATAGGTATTCTTGGACCTAGATTACGATTCTGGCACCCGTTTGCTTCCACCTGGTGTCCATGGGCATGCACAAGGCCATGGTGAACAAGCAGGTCATCATCAACTTCATCTTGAGGCATTTTATAGGTTTTTTTGGCCTTAAAAAGGCACCATATAGGTATTTTTGGACGTAGATTACGATTCTGGCACCCAGTTGCTTCCACCTGGTCTCCAAGGGCATGCACAAGGCCGTGGTGAACAAGCAGGTCATCATCAACTTCATCTTGAGGCATTTTATAGGTTTTTTTGGCCTTAAAAAGGCACCATAGAGGTATTTTTGGACGTAGATTACGATTCTGGCACCCGTTTGCTTCCACCTGGTCTCCATGGGCATGCACAAGGCCGTGGTGAACAAGCTGCTCATCATCAATGTCATCTTCACCCCAAGCATAAGGGGCCTTGCCCCTGTATGAAGTGGATGAAATTATTATATAGTGGGTTATAATAATAACCCAAAAAGTATCTCTTATCTTCTGTTTATTTGCAATTGAAGTGGGGGAAATTTTATTCAGCTTTAATTGAATTTTACTTGCGACTGAAGTGGATGAAATTTTTTTATAGCACAAAATAGGTTTATTACCTTAGATTGTGAATTTTGTACACAGTAAAAATTATTGCCAGTCCAATGTAAACATGGATGAATTAATGATAAGAGAGCACCCTATCTTTTTTGGCAATTGATTTGGTAAATTGTAGTTGCTCCCAAAGTTTGCACAATTTAGTAAACCCATTAGTTGAAATATAATTTTCAAAAAAAAATAGGATTCAAATGTTTGTCAATTTTTTTCAAAATATTATATGTATGTAGAATTAGACTAGAGGATATCTTTTATAATTAATCGAAATAAATTGCAATGGCAGTAGGTAACAGAGTCAGTAAAAAATATTTTAATGCCTATTTTAAAAAATATTTTCACATTTTATTTGGTCATTTGGTCAGGTGCTCTTTTCTCATTAATTAATCCATGTTTACATTGGACTGGCAATAATTTTTACTGTGTACAAAATTCACAATCTAAGGTAATAAACCTATTTTGTGCTATAAAAAAATTTCATCCACTTCAGTCGCAAGTAAAATTCAATTAAAGCTGAATAAAATTTCCCCCACTTCAATTGCAAATAAACAGAAGATAAGAGATACTTTTTGGGTTATTATTATAACCCACTATATAATAATGATATTGAAATGTAAAGATACAGAAGTCTAGCAACGTTCGAAAAATGACACACCATGAATGATCATGCAATAAACACCTATGGTACCATCGGCAAGCCAAATGTGGGTCTCTTTTCTCCAAATTTTGTAATTGCCTCGAGCAAAAAGTCAAGGAAATACATCTACTACTAGTGGAATCTGCTGCTTGGACAGTTGCATTTTGTTTTTGGCGCGCAGTTGAGTGTCTCTTTCCATGCGCGCCCAAAAACAAAATGCAGATGACGCAGCAGATTCCACTAGTAGTAGATGTATTTCCTTGACTTTTTGCTCGAGGCAATTACAAAATTTGGAGAAAAGAGACCCACATTTGGCTTGCCGATGGTACCAGTTATTTCTTCCACTTTTAATATAGCATAAAATGTATAAATACAATTTTATATTATGTTATAATATTTGATAAAAAATAAACTCATTAAAAAATATAACAAATATAAAAGAATCGAAAATAAATTAAGATATTTTTGGATAAAAAAATAAATAATAACTAAAAAACTAACTTATTAGAAATATAACGAAAAGAAAAGACTCGAAAATCAATAATACAATTTAAATTTATTGGCAAAATAACATATTTTTGTGAAATGTTCATGATTTATACTTAGGGCAATCGATTTTTGGGAGAAAAGAGCTCTAATTTTGAAAAAAACAATTAAAAATTTATTGGCAAATTAACATATTTTTGTGAAATTTTCATGATTTATACTTAGGGCAATCGATTTTTGGGAGAAAAGAGCTCTAATTCTGACCAGCCGATGGTACCAGTTATTTTCTCAACTTAAAATTTCCAAAAAAAAATGATTACCTAAGAACGATTCGAACCTCCCAGTTTCAACCAGCTGTTCAATCGCTTGGACCACTACACCACTGGTGCATATGCATCGTTGTTTAACTGAAGACTTATGAATAAAAATCAATACATGAGGCCCAAGGACCCGGGGAGGGGGGTGAGTGGGGGGATGAATTGAATACCTACTATCGTCCATTGAATAGATGCGGAGAAGAAGAAGAAGAAGAAGAAGGAGAAGGAGGAGGAGTTCGGACAAATGGTTTTGAGGGATTTTCTCACGAATTTTGCCAATTTTTGATGATTTCTCGCGAGTTTTGGTCAATTCAGTGATGCTCTTTCCAATGCAAAAAGAATCAGAACGATTGGGCGTTTCTATGAAGCGTAAAATCCTTATCAATTTTAAGATCTAGCAATAACCCCGAAAACGTACACCTGGGTCGAAAAGATAAACACCTATATTATCCTTTACTCAATGTGATCTTCTTGATTACCTTTCACTTTCCGAAGCCTTTTTGGGACTGATTGGCAAGACAATTGGGGGAATTCAGGGGCAGGGAATTTCATCCTCATCTGATGGCTTTTTTAGAGAGTCAATTAATGCCACATCCATTCAATTTTGAACAGCTCAATTTTTGGTGCAATATTTCAAATTCATGCTGTGAGCCCGAAAGTGGTTTTTTGACCGCGGCGCGGCCCGACGGGCCGCTCCGCGGTCTATAGAGGTTACTAAACTTTTGTCCTCATATATATGTATGTATATATATATATATCTGGAAATGCTGTACACGGGCGAATTCTCAACGGATTTGGACAAACTTTTTTTTTCCTGAAAGGTAATAATGTTTTAGGAAGATATCGCCGGTAGGAAGCGGTCCCCGAGCATTTGAAACATTACTTTTTTGGGTAGAAAGGCATGAAAACTGCAATATAGAGTTTTTGCGCTGTAGCACCTGTAATCTTGAGAATTGCACAGACAACTTGAGTTTTTTTGTTCACAAGTGGTATATAACAATTCCAAATCTGTGCTTACTTTTGAAAATGGTTGAGAAACCACAGACTTTCCCTCTTGAGTGACAAACTTTCGTGCATGACAATAGCATCAATAATTAGTAGCAGCTGAACGGCTGATAATTGCACAGAACACTTGAGTTTTTTCGTTCACAAGTCATATATAACGATTCCAAATCTGTGCTAACTTTTGAAAATGGTTGAGAAACCACAGACTTGCCCTCTTGAGTGACTAACTTTCATGCATGGCAATGGCATCAATAATCAGTATCAGCTGAACGGCTAAGAATTGAACAGAGGACTTGAGTTTTTTTGTTCACAAGTCATATATAACGACTCCAAATCTGTGCTTACTTTCAAAAATGGTTGAGAAACCACAGAACTAAGCGCTCCGCGGTCACCTATTGCGCTTTGCGCCATATACTTGTTCTGCAAATTTTTGGTGGGAAGACTAAGAAAAGTTTTAAGTTTATGCTCCCATTGGATTCAACTTCAAAGTCCCATTGAAGTCATTTTACAGCTGATTAATCAAATTAGTTGCTTTTTGACCGCGGAGCGGCCCGAAGGGCCGCTCCGCGGTCTATAGAGGTTACTAAACTTTTGTCCTCATGTGTATATGTGTATGTATGGGTATCTGGAAATGCTGTCCACGGGCGAATTCTCAACGGATTGGGACAAACTTTTTTTTTCCTGAAAGGTAATGCAATTTTAGGAAGATCTGGAGGGGTGGAATCGGTTTCCGAGCATTTGAAACATTACTTATTTGGGTAGAAAGGCTTGAAAATTGCAATATACAGTTTTTGCGCTGTATCTCCTGTAATCTTGAGAATTGCACAGAAGACTTGAGTTTTTTTGTTCACAAGTCATATATAGCGATTCCAAATCAGTGCTTACTTTTGAAAATGGTTGAGAAACCACAGACTTACCCTCTTGAGTGACAAACTTTCATGCATGGCAATGGCATTAATAATCAGTAACAGCTGAACGGCTCAGAATTGCACAGAGGACTTGAGTTTTTTTGTTCACAAGTCAGATATAGCGATTCCAAATCTGTGCTTACTTTCGAAAATGGTTGAGAAACCACAGACTTACCCTCTTGAGTGACAAACTTTCACGCATGGCAATGGCATCAATAATCAGTAACAGCTGAACGGCTCAGAATTGAACAGAAGACTTGAGTTTTTTTGTTCACAAGTCATATATAGCGATTCCAAATCTGTGCTTACTTTTGAAAATGGGTGAGAAACCATATACTTGCCCTTTGGAGTGGCGAAATTTCATGCATTCATATTGTAAGCTGGAAGGTGGTGTGCTCCGCGGTCACCTATTGCGCTCTGCGCCATATACTTGTTCGTCGGACCAATTTGGTTTAAAATGCAGCAATGTTGATGTTTGAGTTTGTCCGAAAGTTTGGCGTTAGTTCTCTTCAAGAGCCACGTCGTGGAGGGCGCTTTCGTACTCCATCTGTGCTATCTTTTCCTCTTCAGTTGCTCTGAAATTTTTTTTCTCGAATGGTGTTAGATTAGGCAATGAAATCTAACGCTTCCGGAAGAACTGACGGTGCAGCTTCCTCTTCCTCGTCATTCTGAATGCACTGAGCGATGTTCTCAGCATCCTCTTTGGCCGTCTTGATAATGCCCACGCTTTCCTTCAGTGCATCAGAGCGGCAGAAGTTTACGACGCACCTGAAAACTTTCCAAATTAAAAAGTTTGGTTTTAGAGGTAAAATCTGAAAAACTTGGCAAGGCCAAAGTAGTTCTTTGCTGTGTATTGGAGGAGACATTTGGCTGCAAAACTTTTGACCTGACAATATCTTACTTTTTAGCAAGAAAATATTTGAAAGGTAGCATTAGAAACTTCCAGCGCTGTGCTCATGATCTCAGCTCGTCGAAGCCAAGTTTTCGAATCCTTTCCAACAGAATGGCCGCACTGCACCAACTTGCCCACCTGATTGATCGCTTGGGCCTTAGAAAAAAAGACGAGTCCTAGTAAAACTGACAAATTTTCCCCATTCGCCGAATTGCCGAATGACCGGCGCTGCACTTGCCACAACTTTCTTCGCTGCCTTGCCAAGATTGCGAACTTTCTCCCAATCTCAAGCGAATACATTTTCGTTGATCTGCGAGCTAGCGCAAAAGAAACCTATAGTTGGATTCTCAATGTCGTGATAGGCATTGTAGCCATGGAGGGAGTAGGAGAAGAAGCGTTTCTCCCGTACCTTAATAATAATCCATTCAAGAATTTTCGAACATGAACAAAAGAAAAGAAAAGCGAAACAATTCTAAAAATGTTAATTACGGATTAAACCACACACAATAAAAGTACCTGAAGCTCTTCAACACTATAGCATGACGCAAAAGCAGCCTGCAACTGCAACTATGCTTTTTTCACGACAACCCTTGCATGCATTGGAAAATGACCAAGACAAGAAGAACAGGAAGGGCCTTCATTGCAAGCGCGTTTGAGCAGTATGAGAAATGAGCGTTGTTATGTAGCTGAAGGAGACGGCAGCTTTGTTCTATTAGCTGTTCATTGATGCAGCTGCCTGTAACATCTTCAGAAACAAAGATTGGGACCAAATATCGCTAATGATTTTTACCATTCGTTTTCAGGATACTAAATTCAAGCTTAATTCATGCTTCATCTGTATGCATGTGAATCTAAAACTTTTCGATTTATAATGGTAGCATTTATCGCAAAAAATATTTTTGGCTTCATTTCTAGAGGCTGCACTTTTTCTGGTTTCAAACATCAAAGGAAAGCAAATGATCAGAATACATAAGAGGTGAGAATTGATCAGAATATGATGGACTCTTTGCGGGAAGACGGCCTAGATGGAGGGGCATAGGAGAGTGGGCGCTGAGCTTTCCCACTGGCTGTCCCACTCTTCTTTTTCAGCTCCTCCAGTGGCTCAGAGTCGGAGCGAATGTGGTAGCGGAGGTAGAATACATAAGAGGTGAGAATTGATCAGAATATGATGGACTCTTTGCGGGAAGACGGCCTAGATGGAGGGGCATAGGAGAGTGGGCGCTGAGCTTTCCCACTGGCTGTCCCACTCTTCTTTTTCAGCTCCTCCAGTGGCTCAGAGTCGGAGCGAATGTGGTAGCGGAGGTAGAAATCCTCAAATGTATTTGAGATCACATCAGCTATTGATTTTCCATGTCAACAGGGATTCTGAGAATGGGTGTGGCAACCTGCTGCTCATCGCTGAGGCCGGAGAATTCAAACTGAGCGTAGGAGAGGTCGATAATTTCCAGGAGTTTCCCGCGAACGCGATGCTTCAACTCCGCTTCCACTATCTTATGCCGCACCTTAGGGAAACAACTACTTTGCTAATGATTTACTTCTGTTTTGAGCACCTTGAGAAGTATGGCGCGCGTTTCCTGATGATTGAGGCCCATAATGTCAGCTCCAAAAGTGCAGAAGAGTCGGTGCAGAAGCACCAGTTCCCCATCTGCAGGAGTAGCTGAGGTGTGGTAGCTGAGTTGAGGCTGTGATTGTCTCACCAACTGCATCTTTGTCCACCAAAAGGTGGAGGTAGTCAAAAAGTGGATCGATGAGCGACTGCAATTTTCCAGTCAGCAATGTCTGCTTCTTGGAGGAGGGCTGGGAATGGAAAGTAACCCGAAAGACAGGATCTCGGTGGCGGAAGGCAAAGTAGAACTGGAAGGCGAAATGCGCAGAGTTGGCGAAGAGGGCGTGCGACGTTTTGCGAATATTCACCCGATCCCGATAGTCGTTCATCACCAGCGACAGCACCATCGAACCCAGCCTCAACCAAGTCATCCATTCATCCTCCAGATACACCCCAACACCAGTCTTCACCCACCAGGACATGCCAAGCTCAAGAAGGCGATATGGCCTTGCCGTCTGGATCAAGAAAGGAGCGAATATGGCTAACTTCACGTCTTGGAGTTCGAGATCGGCGAAGAAGAGGGCCAGTTTAGCCGCCAGCGGCGCAAAGGCGGGATCGGACAGCCATCGATGATGCAAGGCCTCAGCCAGCAACTTCTGGTCTTCTGCCGTCGTCAGCGACTCCAGGGCCAAGCTGTACGCCTGCCGCCATCATCCTTTCCTCACTCACTGCTCCCAATTTAGAGGCAGGCATAAAGAAAGAAGGGCCCACCAAATGCAGCTGGTCGTCGCCATGCAGTATGCTAAGGCCGGAAAGGAGTGTGTCGTATTCCACCAGGGCCTCATGCTTCTCTCGCCCCTTCACTTCCACCTCGGCCTAAAGGCCCTTTGCCAATGGGAAGAGAAGGGGAAGCAGGGAAGACTAAACGGCATGAAGTTGAGAGGAACGGCGACGACGCTCTGCTCTGGAAGTGGAGGCCTGGAGACGTAGGCCGACCTCGTTCAGCTGCCTTTCCAGGCCTTGCTCCACATCCGGCACACTCAGCCGTTCCATGCTCATCCTTCGGGCACTTTTTCTCAATTGGAGCTCCCCACTCCGGATATTTTCTCTCAAACCACTAGGAATTAGCTACTGATTACTAAAGCCATGAGCAATGAGCAATCGATGAGCGATTAGCAATAGCTAGGGAATTCTTGGAACTATTCTCCAGTTGTCGGCAAATGTGTTGGAGGGGAGGAAAAGGCGGAGGGGAGACGAGGGGAGGGCGAGGTGGAAGTGTGTAATGGGAAGCGACGCGCCTCGAAGGCTGCTGTCCGAGCGCCTGCTGCGTTTTTTGGCCCCACGTGCTTCCTTCACCCCTCCTCCTTCCGCACCCCTTGGACCCCCAGACCAGCTGGCTGTGCCAAAACTTTCCTTCTCTATCACAAAAGACACTCTACAATACCAAGCTAGGCACAATTTATTCTGATGCCTACTTTGATCAAGTATATTTTGAGATCTTGCCAGTCTTTTTCTAGATATTGGGATAAAGTTTACTGTTTTGTTTTATTTATGACGCATTTTGTAACCATAAATGAATAATGCTGTGCGTTATAAACTGCTTAAGTTGGCCTTGGCCGCCCGGTGACTGGCCTTTGCGCCCATGCCCTCCAGACTCCACGGAAGGAGGCCTTCGGCCGCGTAAAAAATTGTTGTCATAATATCAAAAAACAACCACGTATTCAAGTTCAGTCAGTCAGTTTTTGAACTGGAATTTTTATTTTTAAGAAGAAGAGTTTTTAAATTAGTTGCTTTAGCTGTATTCTTCGTCTTTTGTGATCATGAAGTTGATTTTTTAAAAGCAAATGCGTGTTATCCTAAAAAAATGCGTGTGCTCAAATTTTTGTTGCGTTTCATATAAAAAGCAAACGTTCATCTGCAAAAGTTAGAAGTTCATCTGAAGATTGAACACGATAAAGTAGAAGAAGGTGAATCAGTAGTAGCGAGGCATACGTAGAAGCGAGGCGTATCGTATCAAGGCATAAAATGCAAGTTGTATCGTAATGATTGTTGGTCATTTGAATTGCTTAAAGATTAAAATAAAAAAGGAGTTAAACGGAGTCGGCATCGTCTTCTGCGAGGGCAGGATGCGCGAGGACTTGGGCGAGGTTTGGGCGCTGCTCTGGCTTGGGCTTGAGCAGATCCTCGACCAGCTCCTGCTCTGCAACATTCGCCACATTCGCCTTCCGCCAGAGCTTTGAGCTGAGCCTGACTTATTCTGACAGCATTCATTTGACAGGAGTGAAAGACTCACGCTCCTCGTCGATGGGCTCCTCCCAGTAGTCGTCGAAGTTGAGGCGCACCTTCCCGTTGTAGCCGGGCGTGGAATTGCCGCGGCGGAAGGCGGCCTCCGCTCTGGCCGATAGACCCGCCACCCCGCTGTCAAAGGGCCCGTGCGCATCCTTAGCCCGCACTGCAACCAACTCCCTTCCCTCCCCAACCTCCCCCCACCCCGGCTTACCACGGAAGAGGACTTGGCCGAGGCAGTAAAGGTCGTGGGCGGCCCCGTCGAAGACTGTGCCAAACTCCGGCCCCACCTTTCCTCAAGCCGCCAGCCTGTGGTTGGTGGAGGGAGCTGGAGTGAAGGCGGGAAGAGGGAAGGAACAGTGCAGCTCTGGCGGCTCAAAAGCCCGGAGTGAAGGCCACGGTGTTGCTATAAAGAGCGGTGGAGTGTCCTAGATCGGTCATCTGGAAGTAGTGAGGGGATGAGTTAGAGAGGAGGGTAAGAGGAGGGGAGGGAACGAAGTAGTTGGTGGGGCCGCGTCCATCGTTGAAGCCGAGGCGACTGTAGCAGAGTACGTTGGCGGGCTTCACATCTCTATGTGCGATGCCGAGGGCGTGGAGGTGCTGCAGTCCTCGAGCCAACTGCTCCGCCAAGCTCTTCCACTCTGCAGTGTCCCTCCCCCACTTTGAAGGCAGGAGCAGGGAGGGGAGAGGAGGAGGCCGGAGTAACCCAGGTCGTTGAACTCCGGCAGGGGTCCACCACAGAGACGCCGTCGACTGAGGTTTTGGGCGAGGTCCTCGTCCGCCCTGCCCTGTGAGCCCTGCAAGGCTGCCCTGCCAGTCTTACTGAGCCATGACCAGGGCGGCCCAAAGGTTTCGCTTGTGAGCGAAGAGGAAGAGGCCCTCCAGGCGCATTTGAGTGTAGTCCCGCGCCTGTGCTGCCTGCAAACCCTGTCTTTTCACCCCACGGATTGGACGTGAGAGGTCTTCTTCAGGGCCTTCGGCGTCATCGTGACGAGCTGGCTGAGCTGAATGATAGAATAAGATTGTGGACTTTGATGACAGTCTTGCTTCCGGAGGCGACGAGTGTGCCGCTCTCCAGAAAGCCCACGAATTGGACGTGAGAGGTCTTCTTCAGGGCCTTCGGCGTCATCGTGACGAGCTGGCTGAGCTGAATGATAGAATAAGATTGTGGACTTTGATGACAGTCTTGCTTCCGGAGGCGACGAGTGTGCCGCTCTCCAGAAAGCCCACGAATTGGACGTGAGAGGTCTTCTTCAGGGCCTTCGGCGTCATCGTGACGAGCTGGCTGAGCTGAATGATAGAATAAGATTGTGGACTTTGATGACAGTCTTGCTTCCGGAGGCGACGAGTGTGCCGCTCTCCAGAAAGCCCACGAATTGGACGTGAGAGGTCTTCTTCAGGGCCTTCGGCGTCATCGTGACGAGCTGGCTGAGCGGCGTTTGGGGGTGGAATTTGAGGTTCGCGATCAGTCTGTAATGAGGGTGGGAATTGAGCAAAAGGAGAAGAAAAAGATAGGAGCAAGCGCTTACTCCCCGGCTGAGCTCTTGCCATGGCCTTTTGGAAGCGAAGGAGGTGGATCTTGACGGAGGGGCAGGTGAGGTTGCACATCATCTGCAAAAAAAATGCTCATCATGGGTTGACCCTGGCAGGACTAGGAGAAAAGAACAAATGGTAGCAATAGCTGAGCTAACGTTAGTGCTTTCGCGTGCGCCAGGGCCGGAAGTAATCATGAAGACCGTCCCGGTGCTGAAGGCGGTGCCCAGGCGGGCGTAGATGACGAAGCGGTACTCTTCCTGGCCCGCCGTGGAGGCCAGCTAGTCCCACGTCACCAGCAGACGAAGGGCCCAGGGTCGCCATTCCGCGTTGCTGGCTCCAGCCCACGCACAGCCAAGCCCTGCCCACCAGCAATCTTTCATCCAAGCTCAGCTTATGACAGTTCAAGCCAGAGGGCACCTTCCAGATGGGGGGGGGGGGGGGGGGTGGAAAGAAGTTGAGACGAAGCCCGATGGCCAATGGCCGTGGACGCCCGCATTCTCCACTGCTACCTCCAGTTGGGCGCCTCGCAGCTCCAGAACCTCATTCGTCTCCGCCGACGCCCTGCCTCCACACTGCACACTAGGACAGCAAAGCATCAAATCGCTCGCATGTCGTGTAATCTCTGAAATCTTAAACCATTTCAACCAATGGCTTCTATATGTATGATTAACGAGGCCCAGCTGAGAAACAGCATTTTAAAAGCACAGCACCGCTTAAAAGCTTTCGCTTGTGCAGTGCGAGCTCAAAATACTGGCCTGCTGGCATGGGCGGGAAAAGGCAGGGACAGCGGGGGAAAGTGATACAAAGGAGAGAAAGGAGTGCTCTGAGCTCCCAAGGCCTTGATGCTATCTTTCGTAGACCAAATACTGCGGCGCCCGCTGAAATCATAAACAATTTCGAATGCAAAATATTGCCAACACTTTCAAAAAAGTTATGTAAATTATGTAAAATTCCGGCAATGACTGTCTGGTCTATGTTAAATCAACCTACATAGCGGAAAAAGAAAGAACTGAGCCACTTCATAACTACGTTTTTCCAATTTTCTTAAGTAATTTTTGATAGCAATACTGAAGATACAAAACAAGAAAGAGACGTCCATGCAACCAAAACAAATGTTCTAAGCTATAATAGTATCATACTCTCCATATACACCATTCATTTCGATATTTTTAATTGCCAGTTTTTGTGCAGACTGACATTGAATAGCTGTTTTGTTACGCTGGCCTTGGCATGGCAGAGATATGATTGAATAGGGTCAGGGGCAGGAGACTCCAAGCACGTGGAAGGGGTGGAAGATTGTGGGTGGCTGTTTTCGCAGAAGCGGGGAGCGAGGGCGTAAGGGCCTTGAGGGCTAAGCTACTTGCTTCAACCGCCGCCTCCAACTTTGAGGACGGCGGGCTACGGCGTAGGCTGCAGGTGAAAAGGGGTTGGAGAGGGCGCAGCCTTTTATGCGATGTCTTTGCGGAGGAGAGCGGAAGAAAGGAGTGGGCAGTCGCTTGGCCCTCGGTGCTTCTGCTTGCGCCCCCCCCCCCCCACCCCCCAATCACCTCCCATCATCCCACATCCTTTCATTGTCTTGCGCTCTCAACCAGAGCCAAGCCACGCTTCTCCAGAGAGCACTTTTTGCCCGACCTTGCTTCATGGCCTGGTTGCCCCTAGGCGCAGCGCATACTTAGTTTTGGCTTTCCCTGAATCCCTTTTTCCAATCTGTCTTGCCCTTCTGCTCAGCCTTGCTACTTGCTATCATCTGGACCGCAGTCTCCTGGAATGTCGCAATCGGTGAAGCCAAAAAGCCTGCAACAGCGAGCACTTAGATAAGACTCCCAGACTAGGTGTTCCAGATCCAGTATGGGAGCTACGAGGGCTGCTAAAGGGAGTGTGATTGTGCTATAGAGTATAGGGTAAAATAAATTCATATCTGATTGCAATTTTTTGGTTTTATTTGATAATGAATTAAAAACCTAAACCTTGTTATCACAATTCGCAATGTAAAGACATCACATTTTTTGTAGTAGATCAATCGAAGGGCTATATATTTACTGAGGTTTTTTAGCCGTGGCTGCCTTGTTCATCCAACACGATGGATCCAATATTGATATGTTTTGGTTCCCAAATTTTACTTAGATAAATCTGCAAGCAAGGTATTCTCTGCTGTTGCTATGAGATTAATTAATTTTTCGTGAATTCCATATAAGAGATTCAAGATAGCCCCCAGACGGATGATGATTGAAGGCGACTTTTAGGCGATAGAATAACTCCTTCTCCCGGTTATTTTTCAAGTCCCCTCGACATTCATGAACCTTTAGCGTAAGTGGGTATTGCTGCCCTTGTGAGTGGCAGAAGTGAATGATTTTGAGGTATGGATCAGGTTCATTCCATAAAATATCAGAAGCACAGCCTTTTACCTGCATTCAATATTTCAAACAACGCCGTGACAAAAAGAAAGCTGACAGCAAATCTTCCGAAGGCATCACTGCTGGTCCAGCCAAATCGGTCATCTTCGCTCATATCATCCTCATCCATCAAACTCACCTTTTTACGATGTCAGAATTATGATTTATACCATAATCTTACTGCCACAATTGTAACCAATCATAAATGCAAACAATCCATTTCAGTACCTTTCTCCAAGCGCAAAAGGTGTTCTCTAACCAGAAGACCTCTGGCTGCTTGGCTATTCCTATGGCAGACCAATGTGCCCGTAGCTAATGCACAACGCTGGTTTGCTTCGAACATTCTAATCATGAGCATCAAGAGGACCAAGATTTTTAACATTTTTTGCAGTTAATTCAAATACGATTGAAAAACTGACGGATAAAGCAGTGGCATATGCTTAGGAATGCAAAAACTTGCCGCTAATGCAAATTTCAGTTTTCACCACGGTAGGCTTGAAGCAAAGTACAATTTGCGATGTAGTTGCCAGTCTATATTAAAAACCTACTTGAAATTGAGCGTTGATTGTGTTGCGAGGGTAATATTTATTTAAAATAAAATTTATTTCATTGGTTGCTTGGTTGGTTTTGTAATGAGATGCATAAGCAGTGTATGTTGCATCTTACGCTTTTTGTTCATGACTGCCAAGAGTTCCTAGAGGCCTGCTATCGAGGCTGATGTCCTCCTGTAACCTAAATCCCTCTTTTTTTGGCTGCCCCCATCCCCTCCCTAGCTTTGCCCCAAGGTCTTCTGCCCCGACCCCCTCCCCATCGCTTCCCCTTTCCCTCTTTGCCCCCGCCTACTTAAAACCTCCTCTGAGTACCTCAACGCAGTCCTCCCTCCACTCCCCTTCCCCCTTCCCCCTACAACCACACCAGCTCCAACGGTGTCGAGGGCGACGAAGAGAAGGATGTCGGCCCTGCTCAACACTGCCTGCAACAGCGGCTACTACAACTACCACCAACCCAGCACCCTCCCCAACCTCGGGCTACCCTTCCCCATGTAATCCCCTTCCCCCACCTCCTCATCCTCCCCCTCCTCCATACCCCGCCACTGCCTTAGCCTTCCGCGAGCCTCTTCCATAACATTTCTATCTCCTTCTGAACCTATCGCCAGGCCAAGATAATTAGCTCTCCTAAGCGATCTCCACAAATACCCCAACCATTAGAGAAGAATCCATCAGCTGACGCAGTAGCTTTAGGTCACCCCACTTAGCCTCATAACATAAGCCCCGAAAAATCGCACAATATCACAGCTTCAATTGCCCACTCATCAAACATTTCATCACTATTTTAATGAATGAAAGAAATTAAGAAACCATTCCAATTATTAATCTGAACATCTAATTATCAGTTTTAGTTCGAAGATAATCTGTAAATCTACATGGATATGCTGAATATGAACTGCAAGCATTCGGCTTTTCCCCCAATTTTGCAGCAACTTGCCCAGTGGCATGGGCGAGCCTAACATGGGGTCGATTGTGATGTTTTTTGGCACGTTGCCAGGGCGATTGCGGAGGCCAAATAACAGTCGACCACCCAGAACTCTGCTAGCCTTCACTTCATTTGACCCAGGCTATCAACTGACGCCAAAGCAATTATCCCAAGCGGCCACTTGAGCCTGGGGTGAGGTAATGGGGGAGGGGGGTGAAACTAGGGTTAAAGCAAAGGTGGGCCACACTGGGGCAACTGGCATGTGCAACAGAGGCCCTCCCCCTTCTCCCCGTCCCTCCCCCTTTCTTTCTCCCAAGTCAGACGCGCGTCGGTTTGTTTGGCTGGAGGGGGGCGAACCTTGGCCACACTCGGCTTCCTCACCGCACCCTCCCCGCTTCCATAGGACTCATCATCTACCCTTGGCCCCAAGGATGGCTGTGGGGGCTGCATCAGACAGATATCCATTCAGGAAATAGTTTTTTAAAATTGCGCCTTCTATATATTTCAAACATTTGAGCTGAGTGCACGGCGAACTTTCTCCCCTTTGAGAGTATCACAAGCTTTCTTGGTCTTTTGATTTTTCTTACAATGCCGAATTAGCCGCGTTAGCAATGAAATTCAAACCGAGATGCCAGCCTCATCTGCGCAATTGACGATGGATGTTGTCCAGTCGGATTGGCCAGCTTGAGTTGCAGTCAAAGTGCGCAAAGGAGGAGCTTAGAAAGATGGGGAAGAATCGGATGCAGAGCGCTTTGAAGCACATGGACGCCATTCATCGTCGAGGCGGCTATTCACACGCCGCTGCCTACCGAGATCACTCTCCGGTTCCATTTTCCCTATCTTTTTCCTCATCACAGCCGTTGAAGAAATGCTGGATATTGAGGATGACGAGGAGGTGAGGCAGAGTGATGCAAGAGGAGAGACCAGTGGCTGCCTTCATCACACTGCTCATCATCAGGTCATCCAACTTTCTGCATCGGGGCTGAGCCACAGCTGACTGAGCTGAGGAGCAATCTAACGAAATTGAGATAGAATAGGGAAGGCAAGTTTTGGAAGTATCTCATCACCTTGCTGGACTTAGCTGATGGGAAGAGTTGTTGAAGAAGACGCGAACGGTGGGAACGCAGTGCTGGAGGGCGGGCGGAGGCCATGTGCCGGGTCCTCCTCGCAACCACATTCCCCGCCAGGAAGGCAATCGCCGTGTCTGGGAGGCCAAGGCCTTCAACCGTCTGGATCTTCACGGCGATGTTGTGGCGGACGCCATCCCGGTTGGCCCCTTCTCACACTAGTAGGCCTACTCTTTTCATGCCCTTAGGAAGACAGTACGAGATTGGCAATATGGTTAGGATGAATATGCAAAGGGAATGGAATAAATGATTGGTTTGAGCGAACGGAGTGGAAGATGCGGTGCATGGTGCGTGAGCTGGTGGAGGAGGGTGGGTGTGTGCCGCGAAAGCTGGAGCTGGAGGTGATGACGGGCTACGGCAGCGGGCGTGGCGGGAGTCGAGAGAGCAATCTTCGCCTGGCGCTCCGCCAGTGGGCTGCCCGTTACAAGGATCGCGTCTATCGGTTCCCCTCCTCCGCTTCACCAGCCCGTGGCATAGCCCAGAATTAAGGATGGATTCTAGCTGCGAAGAGAAGGAGGGCAATCCGGGCATCCTCGCGCTAACCTTCAGCACTGCTGCATTCCGCTAGCTTAAGAGCCACTTTTTGAGAGCAGCAAGAATCGGCCGGACATAAATTTTTTGACCCCCCTTTTTTATGGCAGATTCTTAATCTCCATACAATTTTATGTAACTCCACCAATTTTGGGCGAAAAATATGCAGAAAATGGGCTCACAACAGCTCAAAACTTAAAGGGAGGTCAAAAATTTGTCAAAATTTGAGTTTTAACGAGTTTAAGTCATATAACTGCCGATTTCTAGGTATTTTTCATTCAAAATACTAGCATTATGGGCATCGATCGAAAGCTAACAATCTTGCCAACCTGTCTGTGCCCTGGGTTTGTTCCAAATATGCACCAGAATCGAAAAAACCTTCATTAACTCATTGATTACTAAAATCTGAATTTTTCCATTTTTGTCAAAAATTGTCATTTTCATGCCCTCATCTTACCTATTCGGGTGAATGACCATCATTTTTGAAATTCTCATCAAATTTTGGTCTAGGAAATGATGAGAAATCTTGCAAAAAGGGGTGGTCCAAACTAACGGCAAGCACATTTGTAAGCCACAGTCAAGAATGGCCCCATGTTATAACATATGGCACTTTGGCAAAGGTGCAATTTTTGCACTAAAAAACTTCCTGCTCTTCTGTACATCAATATTTCTCAATTTCCTTTTGTGAGCTTACTTATCTAGGCCTTATCCAAATACTTATGAAGAAAAAATGTTGGGTTTCTCTTGGCAATTTTGACAAAAGACCCAAAGATTGTGGACAAGTCAAGAATTGGCCCTATGCTATAACATAGGCAAAAAACGACCAAAAAATTTTTAGTCTTGTATTTTGATTCCAATGGCCTAAATCGATACTCCTGCCTCAAATACATCAGAATATCTCATTTTTGTGGCCCATTTTGACGTATTTTGAAATTTGATCTTTACGAATTTTTTTCATATTGTGACCCTAAGCTGGTCCCAAAATCCCATTGTATGAAATTTCAAAATACGTCAAAATGGGCCACAAAAATGAGATATTCTGGTGTATTTGACGCAGGAGTATCGATTTAGGCCATTGGAATCAAAATACAAGACCAAAAATTTTTTGGTCGTTTTTTGCCTATGTTATAGCATAGGGCCAATTCTTGACTTGTCCACAATCTTTGGGTCTTTTGTCAAAATTGCCAAGAGAAACCCAACATTTTTTCTTCATAAGTATTTGGATAAGGCCTAGATAAGTAAGCTCACAAAAGGAAATTGAGAAATATTGATGTACAGAAGAGCAGGAAGTTTTTTAGTGCAAAAATTGCACCTTTGCCAAAGTGCCATATGTTATAACATGGGGCCATTCTTGACTGTGGCTTACAAATGTGCTTGCCGTTAGTTTGGACCACCCCTTTTTGCAAGATTTCTCATCATTTCCTAGACCAAAATTTGATGAGAATTTCAAAAATGATGGTCATTCACCCGAATAGGTAAGATGAGGGCATGAAAATGACAATTTTTGACAAAAATGGAAAAATTCAGATTTTAGTAATCAATGAGTTAATGAAGGTTTTTTCGATTCTGGTGCATATTTGGAACAAACCCAGGGCACAGACAGGTTGGCAAGATTGTTAGCTTTCGATCGATGCCCATAATGCTAGTATTTTGAATGAAAAATACCTAGAAATCGGCAGTTATATGACTTAAACTCGTTAAAACTCAAATTTTGACAAATTTTTGACCTCCCTTTAAGTTTTGAGCTGTTGTGAGCCCATTTCTGCATATTTTTCACCCAAAATTGGTGGAGTTACATAAAAATGTATGGAGATTAAGAATCTGCCATAAAAAAGGGGGGTCAAAAAATTTATGTCCGGCCCCCTTTGTAGGATTCGTGTTCCTACCAAAAACCGGGTCTTAAGCTTCAGTGTTTGCGACTTCCTTGTAAATTAGCTGTACATTTTGCGCTTGGTTTGAAACTCAGATTAGGGTCATTTTGTGCTGCATTTACAATCACTCTCGTCTTTTCCTAGGTTCAAATCTACACCTTTCAGTAATAATTTCATTTTCAGCTACGCTGACAGCTGTAATGTACTTCCATTTTTCATTCTTTCGTCGGAGATGAATTGGATTAGATTTAGAGCCAGTTTGCTTTAAAGCCTGCCCAAATATCATTGTTGTTTAAGTAAACGTGTCTTAGAGTGTATTGACTAGCTTGTATAAATTTTCAACGAGTTTCGTATCTGTTTGTGCATTTTTCGGTCAGAAACGTGTAGTATTTTCTTAAGTCAAGCAGCTAGTATGCGCATTTTGTTGCCGATTTGCTCAAGTTTTTTTCCATTCCAGCAATACGTAATGTCTTTGTTCCTATTACTCGTTCAAGTTTCAATTTTATTACTACAAAACCTGATATTTATATTTCTGATAGTAGTTCTGATGTTTATTATGAATGTTATGAAGATTATCCTGAAAATCGATGCTTAGCAGATCATTATACTAACGAATATCTTAATCATTTTTATGTTAACAATCAAAATATTAGTTACATATACGGCAGGTATATAAATAATACTCATAATACTGATAATACTGATAATACTGATAATGATTCTCAATACAGCAACTTTTTTGAAAATGTTTTGAATATTGTTATAAACATCCAGTATGGAAATTAGATTGGTTTACTGATCTTCTATCATCTACAAACACTATATTGCGTTCATTATTCTTTGTTATGATTATGATTTTATAATTCATTTATTTAAAACGGGAGGACAACCATTAGACGTGTTCAAAGAAATATATGGTTTTTATCAAAATATATTTCGCAAAATGATTATAGAATCTTCATCTATGATTATAGGCATAAGAATGTGTTGTAATAATGAAATAACAATTTCAAATTTTATGATAAATTATATACCACGTTTGCTATGTTCTACTGGACAAAGTATATTAGTATTTTTTTTCATGCCAATTGATTTTTTTAACTTTTTTGTACTCTACCCATTCATAAAAATAAGAAATGTAATTGATACATTTATGAAAAATTTTCGCGATAATATTTGCAATATATATGGACATACATATATATGTGTAATTATTAATATAACATTAGTAATATTAAATATATTCACACGTATAAGTCTTGCATTATTATATCTAATATGCAATCCAATTTTTTATCTTAATGATTACGGTTTATTAGAAGAAAAATTTTTATTTTTAAAGTTATTTATTTATTGTGAAATTAGTTACTTTTTTTTTAAAACATTTTAATTCTATATGTGAGCAAATATAGGACGTTTAAGCGATACGTATTTGTATTGTACTCGTTCAGTTACGTATTGCTCAAAAAAACGTACG
>JASANA010012499.1:0-10829 GCA_030248095.1 Ptycholaimellus sp. GST1_10 | reverse complement strand
TGAAGTAAAAAGGTGTGCCTGAATCTTTGTAGTCAAATAGGATCAATAGTGCTTCTAGTTTATTTGTGAAATATATTTATACCACCAATATACCGGCCAACACACGATGACCTATGAAGTTAAAACATTTTGGCTTACAGACAATGGTCCAGATATTCTTTTGGGGTAGCAAAGTGCGGAACATGCTCATGATGAGCCAAAGGCACGGGTTCTTCCACTTTCTTCTACTCCAGGTAGCATGTTTATTTGTAGTTCTTGTTCGAGGAGCTGTGTTTGTGACCATTGAAGAGGTTGGGACACTAGTCCTGGATTGCTAGAAATTGGTTAGTAAAAAAATGAAGTGTGATTAGGTTATAAGCCGATGAAGTAGGTGGTAGTAGATGTAGAAGATGTAGAGGTAGTAGATGTAGAGTAGAAGTAGATGAAGTAGACAGAAATATACACTGATAGTAATTTGAGGGTAATGATTCAATCATAAGCTATAACTGATTAAATTGCGCATCCTCTGGAGAAAAAGTGGATTAGCTAGACATCTTGCCTGATAGCCTGAGTAGGTTAAATTATGGTGAGGTGAGTATCTAACTGGATTACACTGAATAGACATAGGGATTTTTTTTATCACAAATAACAAAAAATATATAATGACATTTAAAACACATAAGGATAACATTTAGGAATACATGTATTTATCAATAAAAAATTTGCACTGTGGCCAATATGCGTCAAAAGCCGGCAATATGTGTTTATGATACAACAGCTGGGCACCATTTGTAAGAGGACACCAGAGCCATACTAGAAAAGTGCATTTTACAAGCCAATAAATCGGAAACGACGACATTATAGCTTCGGAAAAGAAGTCCAATAGGCTGAAAGAAGCAAATACAGTCCAATAGATGAGCCATTGTGTGTCATCATCCTTTTGAGTTGACTTAATTGCCATGATTGATGCATAAGTAGGATATACCATTCCAATACTGTTGCAAAGAAGTTCAGCTTCGCGGCCAATTATAAGGTAGCAGCCTAAAATGAGAGACAAAACCAATGCAATGTTTTTCCGTGATTGTCCAGTTGCTGCTTCTGCTTTTGCAAGCCATACAATCCAGATGCCATTGTCTCCATTCGCAAGTACTGACTCCACTTTTTCCATTATTTGTTCTAGTACTCCGACTCCTGCCATGCTGTTGAGTGATTGACAATAGGGTTTCTGAGGTAATAAAGTTAACAAATCATTAAATAAATATTTCAATAGTTAATAATTTGTAAATTTATAATACTTGAATCCTTGAGTGACCTTGACTGTATTGACGTCTTATATAATGGAGTGGGCAGGAAGGGGTTGAATAAAGGGGCGAACGGATGACAGTTGGATACCAACATTTAAAGTTCCTTTTTATAAACTGCTTGTCCTCAGTCATTTTAAGGTCAACCCCAATGCTCTTTATTTTAAAAAAAAATGCCGAAAAGCTGCTAGAAAATTAACAGCGATGGGCAAAGGGCTCAGGCATTAATATGGCTATTCTCAAACAATGCGGGGTAAATGGAATTTTTGAGATATCATTTGCCCTGCATTGGCCCTACCTCCCAGTAGCTAGTAATTTTTTATCATTTTCATTTAAGGGGAAAAAGGTGGTAAACAGGTGGAAAGGTAGTAAACAGGTGGAAAATCAGGTGGAAAAATGAATGAAAATAGGGCCAAAAAAATTCATTGGCCCTGCATTGGCCCTACCAAAATTTTTTTCCAAAAAAAAATTCCATTTTTTTTTATCACTTATCACCCGTTTACTACCTACCCCTTTACCATTTACCCCACACTGTTCTCAAAAGCTAATGTTTCACTAAAATCTATATAGGTTACTAAACTTTTGTCCTGATATATACGTATATATATGTATATATATGTTCCTTGAAATGCTGGTCCTGGCCGAATTCTCAACGGATCTTGACAAACATTTTTTTCCTGAAAGGTAATAATATTTTAGGAAGATCTGGAGGGGTGGAACCAGTTTCCAAACAGTTGAAACATTACTTTTTGGCTAGAAAGGCTTGAAAACTGCAATATAGCGTTTTTGCGCTGTAGTACCTTTAATCTTGAGAACTGCACAAAAGACTTGTTTTTTGTTCACAAGTCATATATAACGATTCCAAATCAGTGCCTACTTTTGACAATGTTTGAAAAACCACAGACTTACCCTCTTGAGTGACAAACTTTCATGCACAACAATAACATCAATAATCCGTAGCAGGCTCTGATACACTCGTTTCGTTCTTCTATAAATTCTGGCTCACTGCATTACTTTTCGAATTATCTCAATTGTTCAAAATAGCTACAACTTTTTATCGCAATATTAGCTTTGTTTTGTATCATTTCCCGCACCATGGTGAAGGAAAGGGAAGGGAATGGTGTAGCAGCATCAATATTCCTGGACTTTTTGAAGGGGCTGGTGTCGCTGATCAATAGGCAATATTTTTAGCATTTATGGATAGTCAGAATGTATTGCCCCCTATGCTCTTTTTTATTACCAGTTAGTAGTTCAGTATTTTAGAATTAACAAAAAATGACTACATTGAGCTTACAATATAATTATTTTGCTGTTTACAAAGCATTGTGTAGCATCATTTTGATTTTCAAACCTTTTAACTGGATTTTTTCTGTTGCCTCTTTTCCATTCTGTGTTTTAAATTTGATAACAAGTATACCGGTGGCCTCTTCTAGAGAGGGAGTCAAGGCCCCGTAAAATGAACCCCCTCTCCTTGCGAACAAATACTTGTTTCTGTTCTAACGTGTGATCTACCTTTTTTTTCGTTTACCCTTCAATAATCCCGCCATGAGATTACTCCCCCAAGTAAGAACTCCTGCCCCCAAAGAAAGCCCCCCCCCCAAGATTTTACATGTCTTCACACACCCTATGCTAATTTATCCGCAGGGTGAGCGGACCCATGTAAGCCAATTGATGTGTATATACACTTCGAAATGCCGGACATGCCGCGCAGCGCGTCCGCTCCCAAAAAAATCTGTGCAAATTTTTTCCAGCCGCAATAGCGAAAGTTTTTGTTAAAAAATGCAAAACTAAACACGCTATCTTGTGCAGAATTTTCTCTAGTTTCTAAATCTGTCCTCAGATTGTGCGACAGACGTCTGTGTGACGAGTGAGATCAAAATCCCTGAGCTCGCGGCGCGTCCAGTTTTTGGCCATACTAAACGGCGCGTCCGCTCCCGCGGCGCGTCCGGTCCCTACACCGGTTAAGTATCATTGGTGCACTGCTTATATTGATCGCAGTTTTTGTTTTTCTAGCTGTGCTAATTGCTTTTTCACTATATTTTTATCATAGGAAACACAAGCATGGTAATGATGACAAGCACACAGCTCTGGCTTATCCATTATCAACATCAACCTTAATGAAAAATTATAGGTTTGATGAATTGGAAAGTGGAACTTACAAGAATGAAGACAATTCCAGCTGCTCAACCCAAACTAAAACTATTGTTCTCGTCAACTTATGAGGCAATGCGAGGCAGGCGAGGCAATGCGAGGCAGACCTGGCCCTCGCCAGGACTCTAGTCCCTCGCCAGGACTCTAGTCCGGCACAGGGTGGGGGCGCGCGCACTGGGCGGCAAGACTGAACGCTGAAGCAGCAAATGGGCCCATGGCCACGAACGAATGGCCACATGGCCAACAAGGAGGCTGAAAGCAGCTGAAACGCCAAAGGCTGAAAGCACTGAAGCATGAAAGGCTGAAGCAATGCCAAGAGGCTGAAACACTGAAAATGTGAAAGGCCCAAGGATGAAAGCAATGAACTGAATCAGGCTAGGCAACTCTGCGAACGGAGCAGGAGATCCAGAAAAGTTGAGAGAGTAAAACATGAGGGTTAGCCGCCTCCAGGCCATCGCCTATACGAAGTTTCCACCGAGAGAGGCCCCAGAGGAGCCTCTCTGACCCGCGTGGTGCTAGGCGGGCGGCTCTCCTCGAGGCAGCTCACAGCAAGAGGAAAAGTGGGTGGCTGGGAGCAGGACCTAGAGCTAAGCGTGGGGAAACAGAGAGAGAGAGAAAGTGTGCGCCTCATCCAGCTGCGTGCTGGCCCTGGCGGCCAGGGCGGGGAGCGAAAATTTGGACAGAAGAAGAGAGGGGTAGGTGGGGATGGGAATCAGGTTGGCAGGAGGCCTTGGCGACGTAGATGGCGGTGGGCTCGAGCTGTCAGCTGCTGCTCCCCGTGGGCCTGGCCTCCTCTGCGCTCCCCTCCGTCCCCATCCTGAAGCCCTCCACCAGCAGCCTTTCCATCTCCCAAGGGCAAAGTGTCACCACAAGGGGCAGGTCTACTCTGAACTGGAGGTTCAGAGCAGGGACCCTGGAGCGCATTCGAGGTTCCCAGTGGCCGTGTTGGAGTAGAAGAAGCGGGAGTAGACGATGTCCCTGTAGCCATTCACGCACCCCGCCCCCGTTGCTTCCGCCCCCATCCTGAAGCCTTCCCCAAGCCTTTCTGCTCTTCCACTGTGAGATGACCACCGGTGGGGGCGGGTGTACTCTGAGCTGGAGGCTCAGAGCATTGACCCTTCTGCGCTTGCGGGGAGGCGTCCAGAGAGGCCTCGCAGGGGACGAGATGGGAGACTGAGCGCTTGACGCGGTAGCCGTTGCAGTCAACCACCGAGACGAAGCGGACGGTGCCCGATGCATCGGAATGATGCCGCTTCACCCGCACCAGCTTCCACAGGTGCAGGGGCCAGTCCTCGGCCAGGAGACAGGCCTTCCCCAGGCCCAGGGGAGGCAGAGAGCGGAGGCCGCGTCGCTTGGACTGGGCTAGGTGCTGTGAGCGTAGGTAGGCTAGGTACTTGAAACGCCAGGCGTCGGTGAAAAGGCTGACGATCTTCTGCTTGGCCACCTGGAGCCGTCGAAGCTGGGGCGCTGAGGCCGGAGTGCATGAGGACTCGAAAAGGATGGGAGGAGAGAGGAGGGTAGCTGGTGTGAGCGCCTGGAAGTCCTCAGGGCCGTCGGAGATGGGGCAGAGGGGCCTGGAGTTGATGGCCGCCTCCACGCGCACCACCACCATCTGGAACTTGTCCAAGGCCAGCTGTCTGTGCCACAGCGCTGGCTTGAGGGCCTCCTTGATGGATCCCCCCCCCCCGCCCGCCCCTCCCGCCGTCGCCCTGCCCGCCCCTCCCGCCGTCGCCCGCTCCAAGGCTGTCAGAAGGCGCTGCTCCCACGCCGCCGAAGCATCCAGCTGCTGCTGCATAGCACGCACCAGCTCCGCCAGGACCGCGTTGTCCCCCTGAGTCTGAGCAGGTTGAGCTTGAGGAAGGATAGGAGGAGCCGTGTTTGTCGGTGGAGGGGCCCTGGGGTGGGCGATGAGAGTGTAGTAGATCTGATCGCCGTAGGGCTCCACCAGCTTGTCGTCGATCATCTGCTCCACCATCGACCGCGGACCCGCTCCCGCCCCCACCCGCTGCCCATCGCAGCGTGGGCAAAGCACCCAGAAACCCGTCACCTTCGTCCCTGCCTCGCAATGCTCAGATAGCTTCGTCCAAATGTCTGGGGTGGCAGAGCCTGGAGGGTTGAAGACGCAGTCCAGGTGGCTGATGCAGAAGTGCTGCGCACACTCCCCGCAGGTGACCCGCTGCCGGACGTGGTTCCCGTCGGCGTCCCCCAGGCATGCCTTCCCGCACTTGGCCCGCGATGTCATCGGCAGAACCGGTGCATAGGCAGCCATTTAGGCGGATGATGCAATAGATAGGGGAGCCCTTGAAGCCGATGAAGAAAAGGTCGCCGCCGCCCGTGCAGCAGACGCACCTCGCCGAACTGCTCGCTGGCCTTTCCCAGCAGAGCTTCCAGATCCGACTATTGGTATCAGTGCTCCATGTTAACCGTCCAATTTATTCCAAAGATCACGTAGCAGCGTACCAGTCCCTGGCAAGAGCCACCCTCATTCAGGGCCGCGCACTTCAGAGGGAGAAGGGAAGAAGGAAGAGAGGAGGTTGGAGAGAGGGGAGGGGGGAGGGGAGAGTGACCTTTTCGTGGCTTGGAGTTCCTAGAGCTAGTCGCAAACCCAACGACAGAGCCAGTTTGCGAGGGGCTCTCACTACCCTATACTGGATGTCACTGCGCAAGGGTGAGGACTAGGCCTAGTTGATCAGAACCAATTGTAAGGATCTGTAGTGCGGTTACAAGGGCAGGAGGGCAGGAGGTTTATCATGAGGAAGAAAGAGAAGAGACTGATCTCAGGGTGAGATCCAAGGTGCAGGAGCTGCCTTATTGTGACTATGCTCCAGACGGGGGTCATGCACCTTACACAGTTGGAAATTGCAAAATGCCGTTTTTGCACTGTAGTAACTGAAGTCTTGAAATTTGCACAGAAGACTTGATTTTTTTTTGTTCACTAGTCTTATATGTCGATTCTTAATCTGTGCTAACTTTTGAAATTGGTTTAGAAATCACAGGCATGATTTTTGAGTTACAAAGTATCACATAAAGGATGTGCTCCGCAGTCACCTATTGTGCTTTGCGCCATATACTTGTTTCTACAGAAACTCCCAGCACATTTACTTTTCTCTACACCTGCTTTGGGTCAAAGTAAACTAGAATTGATAGGTGGCGATCATTGTAAATGTTTTTTTCATTCACTACCTACCCATCCATGTAGGCTAAAAGGCCATCCAGGAGGTCATACCCAGCCTACTCGATTTTTTTCTACAGACATTCCCAGCTCATTTCCTTTTCTGTACACCTGCTCTGGGTCAACGTAAAATAGTATTGATAGGTGGCAATCATTGGAAGTGCTTTTTTCATTCACTACCTACCCTTCCATATAGCCCAAAAGGCCGCCCAGGAACCCATACCAATGTTCTGGCTGGTGTCATAGATCCCGACTACCGCGGCAATGTTACAGTCATCCTAATCAACCACTCCAAGTATGACCGACTGGTAAACATTTTTTCAAACTCAAATTTTTTCTTGATCTTCTAGCTGATATTTTCAGAATTGATTTTAGGTTACATGTGGAGATGCTGTTGCTCAGCTCATTTGCGAAAAGTACGAGCGCCCAGAATTGGTCCAGCTGGACGCCCTTCCAGATACGCCCAGAGGCGCTCGGGGTTTCGGCTCTAGCGATCTTTAATTCTTTTCATTTCCCTGTTTTATTTCTCATCTAAACGTTTGATTTTATTTTCAGATCGTAAAGCTGCCAGATCACTCAAGCAACTTCAAGAATCCAATCAATAGACTATAAGCCCATTTTTTTGTTTGTTCCTAGTTAGGATTACCCCGAATCCACTCAAGAACTCCTTCGACTAGCGTAGATTGTATCACAGGGATTTTTTTGTCTTGAAATAGCCAACAAGTTGCTGAAGCAAATCCCTTAGTTCTTCCCTTAAAAAAACGCAATAAATTATCACAGAAATTTGTAATTTTCAAATGAATATAAAAAAGGAAAAAAGAACATGAAAAATATTACTCTGTAAGCAATCGATTGACAAATTCTGCTTTTGTCTGTAGTTCAGCTCTAATATCAGAGAATTTAGCCATTATTTTTGTTTGTTATTGCGTAAAGTATGCACAAAGATCTTATCACTAGTCAGGAAGAAAGGGATTATCGCCAGCCATCTTCACCTTCCATTTTCTCACGTCTCTGTTTAGTCAACAAAGTCCACTTCCGTTCCATTAGCTTAAAAACTTTGGAATAATGTTTATTTGCATAATACATAAAAAATATTTTTTCGAAAGTACCCATGTTCATCTAGCTATGCTTCATTATTCGTAATTTATGTTTTTTTGTTCTCCTTTATATTCCTAAAAAAATTTTCTAATTTCATTTCATATAAAAAATTTCACATTAAAATTTATCGGAAATTGTAATTCACAACAATGAATGTTTTGAATAGCTTATTCCCTTCGCCTCCTTTTCTCGCCTCCCTTTTGCCTCCGCTTCATTCTCTGTGTCTGCTCCTCTCTCGAACCCCACTCTTTCCGCCCTACCCACTCTCCAAGCCCCACCATCAAAACCATGGCCGCTCAATTTGTCCACCAAAACATCAATCTCTTCAAAACCCGCCTCCGATCCTCTCACCCACTACACACCTTTGCCGGGTAATCTTTGTCCAGCTTTCGGTCCTGTCATGTAGAAGAATGCTATTCACAGGCAGAACTTCCAGCGCGTTGTCCTCCTCTTGTGCGACAGCCAGCTCAGCCTGGTCCAGCCCTGGGACCTGCTCCCGCACAGCTCCATGCCCTGGATCATCCTCAGCCTTCAAGGCACCGGAATTCAGCACCTACGGCACATGTTCGCCTATGTGGACGCTGTAGTTTTTTTACGTCTTTTAGTCTCAGAGCAATTGAGATTAAATGTATACAAAAACTGCAGCAGGTGGGACTGGCCAACGTGACGGAGGCCATCATCCAGGTCTCCACCAACTCGCTGTGCCCCAGCCAACAAGACATCCTCTTTGGCGTCTCCTACACGCCTGGCTGGGTCTTTGCTAACATTGTGGTTTGCCCTTTTTCATTCCTTCTCTAAAGCTGATTTTTGTTAATACTTAGAAAAAAATAGATAAATTTAATTGGCAAAAAAAGAGAAAATTGAATGATTTCAGTTGGCTGAAACCGAGGTGATCTGGCAGAACTTTGGCATTCACTGCAGTCTCATCAGCCCCACTCCTCGCTTCTTCCCCTTCGACGTCAACCTACGGGTCCCTTTCACCATTCATTCCCAATCCTTCCTTCCAATGACATTTTTTGATCTCTCCTCTCCTTACAGGCAGTCTGGTTGCGAACGAGGACCGCGTTTGAGGTCTGCCTTTGTGGCAAGCGGGCCCTCTTCCACCTCAGCTACCTGGCTCACAACCTCTCCACCAACGACCTTCAGTCCCCTCCCAACTCCATCCACCTCACGCACAACAAGGCCATCGATCACGCGCTAGACCTCATTTGCACTGTTTCCTGGCCATAGACAGGCCTTTCTGTCTGCTTTTTGCCCCATTACCCTATGCATAATCCATTGGCGCATTTAGCTTTGATTTAATGATGCTTTGTGCTGAAATGTCTTATTTATGTGCCTTTCAATAAATCAGAATGTTCTGACAATTATTTAACCCAATACATAGATTTTTATCAATCAAAATTTCAACAAGAAGCCAAAGAAGGTTGCTTATTTCATTCGTTTTAAAAATGACAATGACGGCAAAAGATGAAGTTCATCAAAAAAGCAAAGCCATACTAAGTTTTTTAAGAAAAAATATTTATCAATAGCACATAGATTTTTTTTTAAATACTATGAATCATTTTTTCTTAGGTTAAATGAATATTATTCATTATGCAATCGCGAAAAAAAGCTTCTGGAATGATACAAAAGTAGACGAATGAGAAGTTAGACATCCACACGCCCAAACTCCTCCTCGAGGTCCTTGGGGGGGATGAGGTCTTTGCCCAGGCGGGTGCCCTTCTTCTTCATACGGCTGTTGATCTTGCGCATTCGGACCACATAGCGCCCCATCGTGGAGCCCGTCTTGGCGTTCTCCCACATCCAGCGCACCGCCGCCACCGATCGTCCCGTTCGCATCGCTCCCATCACGTCCACTTCAATCCTCATTTTCTCTATCCCCTTCACTAGCCTGCTTTTTTCTTTCCATAAATATATATTTTGGCTAAGAGGAGAAGATGAGGGTGGGTAGGGTGAGTAACCGAAGAAGTAGCCAATGTTGGCGATGTGAGCGAGATGGAGCTGGCCCTTCCAGACGAGGTGGGCCAGGAAGACGAGCACCAGGAGCCCCAACACCGCCGCTATCACCATCACTCCGATCATCTCCGGACTTCATCCCCCTCCCCCCTCCTCTCCTCCACCCCCTTGCTCCCCAGTGTCGTAGGCGTCGTCAGCCAGGTCCACGGTTACACAATTGCGGCACTCCACTTTTATCTGACAATTTTTTTAATCTAGTCAATAAGTTCTATTTTTTACGTCAGAATATTATTTTCAATCAAGATCCAAAGCAAGGAAGTTAAGATTGAAACCCGGCGGGCTAGCTGAGGCAGGGTGCAGGGTAGGTAGTCATTCACCTTGACGCACTCGGAGACGATGACGCTCTTGTAGATGGGGAGCTTGCGTACCAGCCCCACGCACAACTCCTTCACCTGCTCCCAGCCCATGGAGCCTCTGTACACCACCTGCAACATTCATTTTTCCTGTTTACAATAGTTTTGAATTTAATCACATTTTTATTCAACCCGTTTTTTTAGTTAATTATTGAAATTAACAAAGATTAAAGACAAGACGATGAAGAAAAAGAAGTGATTAGCTGTTGAAACTGTGTGTGCCTTGGGATGGCAACTGAAGGCCTGGCGAATGATGCCTCCAACAAAGTGCCCCGTTCCACCTTGACAGACGAGCTGATCCAGCCCGGTGTCACACTCGCACTCCACTGACATTCTCCTCCTCTTCTTTCTCTCTCTTCACACTGCTTCCAAGACTCTGCAAGGACAAGCCTTAGACAGCCTTTCATCTCTCATATCAATCCCGATCACGCAATCCCGACTATTGCCTAGAGTCTGTGGATACAGCCAGCTGTTCCTTTTCATCACTTCCTCTCCCATTGCCCTCTCTCCCTCAGGCCATAGTTTTGTGTCATAAACACTCGTCTATAAATCTGCTCTCAACACAAACCATTCAACAGCTGGGCTATTGTATTTGCCTTTGTTTAGTTTCAATCCAGAGTATAGTCTTAATTTTTGCGTCCAAGGCGCGCATTAGAATGTCATGTTTGGTTAGCTGTTTTTTTACATTCATGTGTCTAGTCACAGGTAAAAAAAACCACCCCGTCTGTCGCAGTTGTCTTTTTGCTTCAACTAGACGGC
>JASANA010012494.1:0-24653 GCA_030248095.1 Ptycholaimellus sp. GST1_10 | reverse complement strand
TAGTTAGCTGACCTGAGCTGACCTTAAACCTATATCTGATCTTGGCAACATTCGGGAACATGTCAATTTTATATAATATATTTAATAATCAACAATTACAAAATAACATGTGCTATAGCTTATAAAATCAGCTGAAAAATATGTTTAATTTCAGCCCTTACAGAATAGAATAGAATAAGAATAAAAAGCGTCAAAAATTAAGGAATAGAATAAAATAAAATTTGACCAAATTTGTGGTGATATGCAGCAGTAACATAGCGAGAATCTCTTTCATCGTCACCGAAAGGGTTAGGAGAGCAGAACTAGTTGGGGCAGGGCGAGCCACATAATAGAGCAACTGATCCCAGCCTCCCTTCCGCCCGCCTCGCCAACTCAAGGTCAATGAAACCGGCTTGGGAAACGTCACAGCGCTCCCGTGGGGCGGCCAGGAAGAGGTGGAAGAAATCACACCAAGTAACTAATGGGCAGAGGAATGGGACCTCGGATCTAAGCTACAAGCATCACAATACTAAGGGGCAGGAGAGGAATCCCAGTCCAATCAGTACAGCCACTGAATGTCTTCCGAGTCAGCAGCATATGTTGGGCCGAGGACGGTGTGCCTTGTCATGGAAAGATGGAGTGAGTGAGTGGTAGAAGAGACGTGGAGACTCTTCCATTGGAGCACTTCCGGCTGGTGTCTGCGCGAGGCAAACATCTTCGTGATGGCCTGGGAGTGGGGAAAGCAGAGTCGGACGTCTTGATCTCATCACTAGCTGAACGTCCTCTCCGTCTCCGTCTCCCCAGGGGGGGGGTGTCATAGACTGACGACTGGCAGTCTCCTTCATACTTGTGCGTCGCAACCTGATGTAGTTGAAGATGAGCGGTGCACCCGCTCACTCAGTCTGACTGTCCTGAAGGTGGGGGTCAGTGAGGAAGAGCTGCTGAGATCATCGACATGTAGCTGTGCCAGACGAAATATGAGTAGGCCACGGAAGTATGGCAGTTGTAGTCGAGGGCCAGTTATGTGGTGATTGGGTGATCATGGTTGGAGGCCTTAGATTTGTAAATGGAGGGAAAGTCTAGCTCCATCTGGTCTCTCCAGCACCATTCGACACCCGTGTTTTGAATGGCGGCTCTGGCCATCAAAACACCATTCCAGTATCTTGTGGATCTGGATCGGCATGCAAATGTCTTGTGGACGTAGGACATGGTTCTAGGTTTGGAACTGAAGTCGGCAAAGATGGAGATTGCAGCCGTGGTCGATCTTGATGATGAAGTTACGGCTTCCCGCTTTGGCCGTCGACTCTCCTGGTCTTGCCAGCAAACCGGAATCTCCTTCCCAGTTCTTAGTACCCTCTTGAACAATTGTAGCTCTGGAACCAATGCCGGAACTCGAGTTCCCGTTGGTTGTGGGTGGGTTGGGGATGGCTGGCTCGGATTTGAGGTCACTGGTGGCCATATCCTGCCTCTGTCTTGCCTCCACCCACGTTGAACCCATCACCGCATCCTCTTCAAGCCAGTTGCATGCTTGTCGGTACACTGCTTCTGGTAGAGGGTGGATTCCATCAAGGTCAAGCATCCAAGGTGGGCTAGGAAGCAACAGGATCCCCATAGCCAGCCGATTCATCCATGAGGAGTCAGCATAATGATCCTTGAGGCGGATGGTGGGGAAGGGGCCTGATAGTGGGCCTATAGCATTCCAGAACTCAGATGGAGAGAAGGAGTTCTCCATGTTGCGACAAGAAGATAGTTGCACTTCAGTCAAGCATCCTCAACTTGGCTTGAGGAAGTGGAAGACCATCTGCTTGGGGACTCTGGTGAAGTGGCAGAAGTCAAAGACGAGTACCTTGTTGTTCATGCACATCTTCTTGAAAATCAGCAGCATAGTCATCAGTCCCTTGCCGTGCAGGCTTTGTAGCACTAGCTTGTCCGCGGAGACATGACAGAAGTAATTCAGTAGGCGCTGTTGTTCTTCTGGGTCAGACATGGTTTTGGTGAGTCTGAGTGTGGTCCCAGTGATGCTTCTAGTCAGGCTTGGCCTCTCCTGCTTCACGATTTGCCATATTCCTCCTGATGATGAGTCAAAGCAAGACGCCTTCAATGGCGGATCTCCATCACCTTCTACTTCTCCAGGGATGGCCTCATCGATGAATTTCTCCAGGTGAATCTCCAGCCTGTAGTGCAATGACACCATCAGTGATCAATAGTGAACTTTGGGGAGAATTCCCCGAGGTGCTTCATCCACCAAGCGATGCCACCTGGAACACATGAGGCAAGTGCAGGCTAGGCTATGTCCATCCAGGTGTTGCAGTATCCATTCCAGGATCTCATTTGGCACATCATCGAGTGTAATTGGCTCCGTGGTCAACGTAACAATGAGGAGCAAGTCCTGTCCAGTCTGTCCTGGCTGGGTTCTGGATGATGAGGGCGGGGCCGTCAGGACTTCGGCATCCATGGTAGTTCTTGCCGCAACTAGTAACTGTCTCCGGTTGTGGCGAAGCTTCCGGTAGTGACGTTGGAGCACCGGTTGGCGATGATTGTCCGGGGAGAGCCTTCCCAGCTGATTCTCAATCAGTGCAATTGCCAGTCCCACTTGTGCCAAGTTGGTGTAGTCTTGGTGTAGGAAAGGTGATGTGTCTGTCTGAGACCTGTTGTCGGCAGTACCACTCCCTTTGAGGCTGTCCATGGTGGTGTTGAGCAGTCCATTGTCATTCTCCACTCCTAGTCCTGTTCATACCGTGTCCAGGAGCATGCTGGCTTTGCGGTAGAGGACATCGCACAAATCCACAAACTGGACGTGTTCCAAGACATCGTCTTTGCGGATGAGTAAGTCATCCACGGTTGCTGGCCAGAAGACTCCTTGAGCTACCAACTGATCCACGATGGAGCACCAGGAGATGTTCTTGGTGTGGGTGCAGCTTGGGCAGTGATAGGTCGCAGGGCAGTTTCTCACCAGCCATCGACAGATCAGCACGAGAAGTCTGGCGTCCATTGGTCCTAGGATGGGTTCTAGCTCCTCTTGAACACATGCCAGGCATCTGTTTCGTGGACAGTTGCTGCATCGGACACCATCGTCCAGGGCAACTTCCTCGATGCACTGATCACAGAAGAGGATGTCAGAAGTCCGGATCGTAGACATGGCAGCGTTGTGTCTTTGAATTCCGGCGTAGTAAGTGTGGTGATGCGAGAGCCCATGTTTTGTTTCCAGCTACAATCCGGCTTTACCTTAGGTTCTGGCCAAAGTGGAGGCTGCGGTGCATGAGTGATGCCATGCAGAGATGGTGATAAGAGTGGGTCTGTGAATGAGATATCAATGATCTCATCCCATTCCCGTTCTGTTCTCCACTCAGCTGTGCTTCTTGGCGTTCACTTGGCTGGTAGAATGGTGAACAGGCTTGCAAAGCCTTTGATGCACCATATCTACTTCTTGTTTCTTGGTGCTAGTGCCAGACAAATTGTTGAACGTTGGCCCTCAGGGTTGATGTCACTACACTTTCTCTCCGTCATCTTGTAGTCTTCTAGATCTCCAGTTGGTGTCGATCTTGAGCCATGAAAGCTCTGTTGTTTCTGTTTGTCCCAAGGAGCTCCCTCCTTCTTCATACACCTCCCTTGTATTCAGGTCTTCCTGGTCACGGGACATGGTGGCTGTTCCTTCAGGTGATGGGCTCATTCCCTCCATTTTGTCTTGAAGACCTGAGCGTTGTTCACTTGCTTTCTCCTTTGTCCCATAGCTTCTCTCTGGCCATGAATGGGACAGTATCCTGGGGAAGGCGATGAGCTTGCCGTTTGCTCCAGTATTTCCCGTGCCAAGTGTTCCAATGACACTGCTCATTACGATTCCTGTTCTGGCCGATGTTGACCGCTGGAATAATTTGCCGCCTCGATGGCCAATCACTGGTGCAACTGGGCCAGTGATGATGACATGTTGGCCACATGGAAGGTCAGACCGCAAGGTCACCCTAGGTATCGTGGACATCCAGGCGCTGAGGTTGAACTAGATGTCTCAGATGTCCAAATGACGATGACAGGCCGCTCATCGTAACAGTCCTGATGGCGATGGCCCTTTCTTGGGGTATGTTGTCACAATGCTGGTGGTGGCGTCATTGGGGCTAGGAGTCTCGATGTTAGGTCATAGCAATCACTCCGCTGGAGCTGTCTGATTGCATGTGCTCTCCACCACTCTTGTTCTCAGGACGAGTTGCTTATTTTTCCTGATGAAACCCACGTAGGAGGACAGCGGAGGCAAACCACAGTATACCCAATCGTCTAAGGAACCAGAGAGATGTGCTCCATCAACAGGCTCCCAGGCATTGGGCCACTGCACCAATCAATCAGAAGCCAGAACATGATAGCCTGTATGCAGGAGAGAAGAAGCAACTGAGAACTGAGAAAGATCACAAATGCTGAATGGGAATGGATGCTGAAACAAGCAAGCATTGTGAAACAGAAACTAGTGACATTGAATCGGGAGAAGAGGTTGGAAGGAAGAGTGTGGAAGGCTGGGACAAAAATGGGCAAGTGGCGCGTGGGGGCAGGTGGAGAGATGAGAGGCTGGGGGGTTGGTTGATGTTGAGGCCCCGCCAATTACCTGACTCTCCTCCTCCCCTCCTGAACCACCCAGCACCCACACTCAGCTGAGAAGGGAATGAAAAGGAACCAGGACTTGCGGTAGAGAACTGCAAGGGTTTCCCCAAGCAGTCTCTCTGCCAGACGCACTTGGGCCAGCTGTCGGCTGCAGCCTCGGACAGTCCTGGCCTCGCCCTACGGGCTGGAAGTGACTAGGGAGCCACTTTCCAGCGCCAGCGTCTGGCCACCTGGACCTGCAGTGAGAAGGCAGAGGTTATTGGGCTTGAGAAGGGACAAGAGGTGGAGAAGAAGCAAGTGCTCCAACATGACTCTCTCACTCCCATCCCTCCCGCTCACTCACCCGACTCTGCTTCCCCCGCACCACTGACATGCACTCACAAGCCACAGTCATACCTCCACTTCCATTCCATTGAAGCAAAAAGATCAAAGACGACTGAGAAGGGAAGGGAAAAGGGTTGAGGGAAGTAGAGTTTCCGACGATTGCAGCCGCTACCAGCGGTTGCGGCAGGCCCAGCGGGGCCGGCCCTGGCCAGGCTCCCGGGCGTCCACAGCAAGCTGCTTCTGAGCCACTGCTGGCACTGCCTCCCCCCACTGCGACTCCACCACTGACTCCCCGTCCACGGACTGGACAGGCGGAGCATTTAGCAGGGATGGGAGAGGAGTACCCTTGGGAGGAAGAGGATGGCGGAAAATCGGAGGTGGTAGGTCGCAGCTGCTGGCCTCCAGAGGCACGAGCTGCGTCACGGAGCGGCGCACACTCTGCCCCTTCTTGTCCACCACCTCACAGAACCTCACCACACCACCTGGATCTGGGAACTGCGCCCACACTCGAACCAGCTTCCACGACTGCCGGGGAGCTGCCTCCTTGAGGAGGGCAGCTGTGCCCACGGGCAGCAGCTCCACCCATCGCCCCTCTTTGCCCCCCAGTGCATTCATATGGCGCTGGTGCAAATAGCGATGTATTCCGCCCTCCAGCGAGTGCACACATCTGCCACTACAGCATCCTTCCATGCCAGCCCTGCCCGCAGGCGCTGAGGAGTGAGATCCTTGGAGGGTTCAATGAAGAGAGGCTGTGCAATGAAAAGGCTGGGGGTGAGAGGGCAAAAGTCTTCCTGGTCCTCCGAGAGTGTGCAAAGAGGGCAAGAATTGATTGAAGCCTCTATGCGGCACAGGCAAGTAGAGAAGACATCCTCTGATAGGATTCAATGCCAAAGGACCAGATACAGACACTCTTTTGTCATCCCCACCAGACTTTCTGAGCACCCGTTCACCCATGGAGCACAAATGGGAGTGAATTTGAAGAGAAGAGGATGGGCCTGAGCAAAGGCGGTGATGTCTAGGGCCTCAGTGGAGACAAAGTGCAAGTAGGGCGCCAGTTTCTTGGCCATGGACTGAAAGGCCGTTGCCCTGTCCAGCCAAATTGTAGCCTCCGTTAGGCCGCGCCTAGCCCAAAAACGCTCCATAGCATTGCAAGCCGCCTCTGCGGAGTAGTCAGCCAAGATCTCCAGATGCACTGCCCATATGACAGCACAGCTAATGACTAACACCCAACGCTTCACCACCCGCCCTCCTGCCCTCACCCAAAACGGGCCTGCCTGATCAATCAGGATGGAGGAAAAGGGTCGTTGGGGATGCTCTAGGCGCTCTGGCGGAAGTTGGCCATGTTGGGGCGGGGGAGGAGGTGAAGACTTTGCCAGGTGGCAAAGCTGACAGAGATGGACAGCCGCAGCCACTGCCCAAACTCCCCCCCTCACCCAAAAGCACTTGTGAAAGAGGCCTAGGGTGGCGCTTTTCAGAGCGTGAGCATTGGATTCATGAGTATGAAGGAGGATGAGTGAAGTGAGGTGATGCGAGCGGGGGAGTAGAACCGGTGGCAATAGCTCCAAATCTGCCCACCAGAACTGCAAAGCTACCCACACTAGCCCATCCCCACTCACCCATGCTCCCACCTGCCGAGCCAACTGTTTGGCATTGCGCCCTTCCTGAGTACCGGGCCGCTTTTCTTGCTCCTTTGCTGAGAGGCGGAGGAAAGCCAGGAGAGCCGCAAAAGCTGACTGCTGGACCCCCGCTACTAGAGCCCACAATGCCTGCTCCTTCCTCTGGGCCAACACTGGCCCTCCCAGGCAATCTAGGCCCTTGAAGTGTTTTGCAGCCCTCAAGACCGTGGCTCCGACGCACAGCAGATGAGGGAGAGAGGAGTAGTTGGAACAGCCAAGCAGCTCAGCCAAGCTGCTCTCCGGGGGACCTTCTGGGGCAGGAATAATGGCAAGAGCTGAAGCAAACTCCCTGCCCTCCAGACCCTCCCCAACACCCTCCCCACTGACCTCCATCTCCCGCTTGAGAGCCCACTCAGGCCATTCCGCCTCTGGTAGACGGAAAAAAGCTGGGCCCTGCCAGAAGAGGGAAGAGGTTTGAAGTTGAGAGAGAGTGCAAGGTTTTGTTGCCCAGTCGGCTGGGTTGGACTCCGTGGAGATCCAGCGGAAGTTCTTGGTGGCTGTGATGGAGAGGATGGTGGTCAAGTGGCGCATCTTGTATGCCTGTGGCGCCCTTCCTGCCTTCAGCCAGGCCAAACACACAGCACTGTCCACAAAATGCACTATCCGGCAAAAGTTGAGAGCCCCCGAACAAGCCTTGACCACCCAAGCAGCAGCTCTAGCCCCAAACTCCACCCCCCATAACTCTGAGCGAGGAATGGTGATGATGAGGCCCTTTTTGTTGACGGGAATGAGGCGGATGCGAGAGAGGATGAGCTGGGAAAATGGGATGGGTAGGTCGGGCTGGACGGCGTAGATGGCATAGCCGTAGGCAACGGCGCTGGTGTTGGAGGTGATGAAGAGGTCCACCTCCGCCCTCCCGCCCAGCACCCAACGGCTCACCCGCATGCTATGCCCCAACTCCAACTGACCCTGCAACGCTTCCCACTCTGCCGCAATGCCCTCAGACACCACTGACTGCCATCCCAAACACTCCTCATGGGCCTGATGCATCAGCAGACACCCTGCAAGAGTAAGAGGAACTAGAAGGCCAATAGGGTCGTAGAGGCAAGCAACGCCTGAAGCCAATTGCTGGGCTGTGAGAGAGGGGCCTTTAAGGTTGGACAGATTGATGGCAGGAAAGCTGAGCTCATCTGCAGCCAGGTCCCAAACCAGCCCCAAATTCTTGAAGGCCAAGTCTGAAGTGTAGGCATCGGATGGGACTGCCGGGTGGACTGATGATGAATTGGATCCAAAGCTACGCAGCTCAAAGTCCGCCTGGGCAAAGAGAGCTTGCAGCCCCCGTACCAGCCTGGCCCCATCTGACTCCTCGTGAAAGTGGGCTGGCAGTGAACTCACCTCCCTGGCACTCAGCCCCTCCAGCACCCCCGCCCTCACCGCCTCCTCGCACAATTTCCGAATGCACACTTGCAGCAGCCATGGGCTGGCTGAACAGCCCATTATGACCCTAGTGTATTGCCAAACGGAGTAGTTGTCCTCGTCCAGAGGACGCGAGGAAACTGCTTGTAGGAGAATGCAGAGAGCAGACTGGTGATCGGGGTAGACGCGCATGGAGTAGAACACTTTGCACAAATCGGCTACAAGAGCAAAAGGATGAAGGCGCAGCATGAGCTGCACTTGCGCGAGATCAGTCAGCAGAGAGGGTCCAGGGTCAATGAGATCGTTCAGACAGCGCAATGGATGCCCGCATTTGCTAGAGGCATTGACCATGGGACGCACCTTGGGCCCGGGGGCCGGAAAATGAGGAACGTAGTGGAGGAGTTGCCCTGGAGGAGGAAGGCCACGTGCCGGCACAATCACCCCCGCCCCTTTCTGGGCCTCAAACTCCCCGTAATATTTCTCCCATTCCTCCCCGCCCAGTCTAGCATCCGTCTTTACCGCCCACTTGAAGGCCTGGAAAAAGTTCGTAGCTAGAGAGGGTGAGCTGTCCTTGAATGGGAGAGGGACATGAAAGGCTCCAGCTGAGTCTCTGGAAATGCGCGAGGCAAGCTCCGCCATCCGCACTTCATCAGTGGCCTCCTCTGACCCCACCCCCTTCTCAAAGCCCAGGGTATCCAAGGTGGTCTGCACATGAAGATGGTCCTCCAGAGAGACCGGGGAAGAGAAAGCCCCAAAGAGGCAGTGAGAGGAGGAGTGGTTGGCCAGCAGCTGATCCGTCACTTTCAACTCCCCGCACTCCAAACTCCCACACAAGATTGTGCCAAAAGCTGAGTGGTAGGCTGACAGCACCTCGCCCACCAGCTCCAATTCGCACTGAGGCCCCACCACCTTCTCATACACATTAAGACCCAGAATGAGATCGATGGTCTGGCTGGAGGCCTTGGGAGGAGGAAGGTTGGCAACCCCATAGGGAGTGATGCCGATGTTGTGAGTGATCTGCTCGGACAACTGGAAGCTGCCCACGACCAGCTCAGGGCACAAGACCATCGCCTGGTAGGCCTTGATGAGCAAGCGACCCCCATCCCGCCCCACCAACTCCACAAACACCGGAGAAGTGTGGATTGTCCGACGCTCACCCGTCCCCGCATAGGCCACCCGGATGCTCTCTGGTGGCAGTGACTTAAGACCCAGAGCCCGCACCAACTCCCCCCGAATCCAGCTATTTGAAGCCCCTGAGTCCAAGAGAGAGAGAGAGAGCTGAGGGTTTTGCCTTGCCCCGGCTTCACTGCCCCAGCTGCGAACGTTCCCAGGATGCTGATGAGCTGGCCCTCGATGGGGGAGGCTGAGAGCTGTAGGTTGGCTGGATCGAAAGAGGTGTACTGGCAGGCCAATGAGGCAGATGTGGACTCCCCACCCCCAGCACCCCGCTCACTTCCTCCGCCCCCATTGGCTGAATCCTCATGGAGAGCTGTGTGATGCCGCTGGCGGCAACCTTTTATGCGACAGCCTCTGGCCTTATTTTGACAGTTTCTGCCCTTATCAGGATGATTGCGAAGGCAGGCAAAACAGAGGCCTCGCTGTTTAGCGTTGGCCCAGCGAGAGGCTGGGGTCTGGAAGGTGGTGCAGGCGATGGCGCTATGAGGCCCACCACAGAAGAAGCACTCCATGAACGAGACTCCCTTCTTGCCCTTGCCGCTCCCCCCGTCTCGTCCTGCCCCACCTCCCCCACCCTTCCCTGAGTGCCAGCCTTCCTTCCCATGCCCCCTGCCCTGCTTGAATGAGGTTTGAGAGGATTGGAAGAAAGCGGATGAGAAAGAGGAGGAGTGTTCAGAGGAGGAACGGAGGAGCTTCATCTCCCGCCCCAACACCTCCAGCAACTGAGTCATGCCTGGAACTGGTGAAAGGCCATCTTTGAGACGCTGCTGCTGAATTTCCCGGCCTAGGCGATCGGGAAGCTTGGTGAAAAGGCCAAAAGCATGGGAATCGAGGGCCTCATCGCCCACCCCCAGCGAATGCAAGCGGGTGACAGCAAGGCGGAGAGTGTCTGAGAACTCCTCCAGGCTCTCCAAAGAGCCATCCTCCACCGCCCCCAACTCTGCTAGCTCCTTGAAGAGAGAGGCCTTGAGCACGTCTGCCCTATCGTAGCATTTGTCCAACACCCGACACACATCCACAAAAGCTGTCATGCTAAACTGGCTGATGGGTGAAATTTTAGCCAGAGCCCGCCCATCTAGCTGATTGCGAAGCCAACTGAATCGATCTACGTCCTTCAGAGCCGTGTTCTCCACCAGGCGAACCCTGATCCAGTCTTTTAGGGCAGGGTAGGCAGCCGGATCTGCTCCGTCAAAAACGGGGAAGTCATGGGTCAGCTTCGGAAGAGCTGTGGGGGTTTTGCCGGGCGCTGGCTGGCCAGCAGCCTGCTGCCCCGGTGCCACCAGCTGCCCTCCACCCCCTCCCAAGCCCCCGCCTCCAACACCGCCTCCCCCTCCACCTACTCCAAGGCCCTGTTGATTGCGCAAGAGTTGGTCTATCGTGGCCTGCTGTTGTTGCGCCAGCACCATCTGTTGCTGGACGAGCTGCATGAGCCCCTGAATGTCCACTGGAGGAGGCTGAGGGTTGACAAGAGGGGCGACATTTTGAGGAGGAGCTACTTGTTGAGGCTGGAGGGCCTGAAGTTGGGCTGCGGGAACAAACGCATCTGCTGCGGGATCCATGGGCTCATATCCCCCCGCCAACATCTGCTCAATCATGCTCCGAGCCACTCCAGCACCCGCCCCCTGAGCTGCCACATCACAATTGGGACAGTTGACTTGAAAGTTTGTGGAACGGTCCCCATTCTCACTCTCATGGGCCAGAACATTCCAAGCTTGAAGAGGAGTGGAACCGGCTGGGGCGAAGGAGTGGTCGAGGCCTTCGAGGCAGAAGTTCTGGCTGCAGACTCCGCAGATGATCCGATGCTTGCCATGGGGTGTGCCGATGATGCCCGTGCCCACGCACTGGGCCGAGCACTTGGCCCTGGAGGTCGGCTTCAGCACCGGCACCGCCATGGCCACCACCTAGCCGCCCTGGCACAAGCCACAGACGACTAGCTCAGATTCTCACCTGAGTACTAAGGCTCCACTGTTCTCAGAACGAGTTGCTTGTTATCTGATGAAACCCACGTAGGAGGACAGCGGAGGCGAACCACAGTATACCTAATCGTCTAAGGAACCAGAGAGATGTGCTCCATCAACAACTCTATTCAGGGTCTTTGGCATAGTAGAGAGAACCACTGCTGCTGTGGCACAAGGTGGAGGCTTGTCCTTGTCCCTGAGCTTGTCATGAAGACATTGTGGTTGTCCCCACTCTCATTTGAGTGATGGAGTGAAGGGCGTAGATCCGGTGGGAGGAAGCAGGAGGTAACAAAGATGTCTGCCGATGGAACGTCTGGGTACCCTATCTCTCCCGCCCAGCAAGGTAAGCTGACGTCTGGTGGTAGCGTGTGTAGAGGCTAAGAAGTGAGGCTGTGTCGGCTGTAAGAACTATGTCCTGTTGTAGTTGCACCAACATTTGGACCGGGGTCAAGTCGAGGTGATCCTGTCTCACTGTTTCACTCTTGCCCGCAGGACTGGGTGGAGCCACGGAGGACTGCTACCGCTTGCCAGGCCCGTAGCAGTGTACTGAATGCTTCCAAAGCTGCGAGTCAGTCTGGGGCTGTTGACTTTGGTCCCTGTGGCCCAGTGGCTAGCATCCAGGTGGAGGAGTGGGTGGATGTTGGAGATTCCAGAGTATTGTGATGGAAGGTGACAGCTATGAAGAGGTCACGTTCCTTGGTACTCGGCCACAGGAGGCAGGTTGCCATTGTCGGTGGCCGAGTCGCTGATGGTAGGTGTGAAGGTGCTGTTATCCTAGGTCCTTAACCAGTTAGAGTTGTCGTAGTCCAGGCGGTGGTTATGACCATCCCTGAAGTGGCAGTGGAAGCTGCATAAGCACTCTAGGAGGGCTTGGTTTTTCTGATGTCCACCAAGTGGCGGCAGATGGGATGGACAATGTCCATGACTCCGCGTTGAGGAGGTGTGATGAGTCATCGACGGATGGACTGTGAGGTTCAGTCTGGGTGGTGGACTGAGTAGAAAGATGGTAAAGACGAGCACTGACTTGGCTCTGAGTGGTTAGCCCTGAGGCCTGAAGTCGTGGGGGTTGGCAAGTGAACGACTACGGAGATGAGGTCAGTAGCTATTTGAGGCTGTTGGCCATGCAAGCCTGGTAGTGAAAGGCCTACTCCAAGGAGGTGCTATTCAACCCGTGTCATCTGGCCAGTTCATCTGTCCTGCTGTCCATGAACATGGCACAGCATCAGCATATTATGTCCCAGATTGCTGGCTGGTTCCTGGAGCGGTGAGGCGGATGTTATCCGAGAAGCTGAGATGGTGGCGGGCCAAGAGCAGGATGTCTCTCTTCCCAGGATGAGAGTTGGAAGATGGACAAGGAAGATGTGAGTGCTGGCGGCTGGACACGTCTCGCAGCTCCCTCTTCCATCCTGTGGAGATGTCGACGTGAGGGTCTTCTGAGGCTCAGCTTAGTTCCTTGGCCGTTTAAGCGTCTATCGATGGAGCAGGTGGCTAGCAGTTATCCCCTCTTCTTCATTCCCGTTCCAGATGACAACTTCGGATGGGTGGAGGCCCAGTGTAGCTCACTAGGTCCGTGAGGGTTCTTGAGGACAACCCTGCGGATTGATTGAAGCCATACTCAGATCACCTCCTTGATGTACGAAGTGACATCTGTACTCCGTCACCTCCTGTTGGTCTCCAGTAGTAAATTGGAGGTATGAGACACTAGTGTGTCTGGCGGGAGGCTCTGGCCGCTTCCATCCTCATGTAGAAGGCCTGGCCAGTTAACGGTAGTAGGCGGAAGTCTGAGGTACTTCCAACGGTGGTGGAAGGTCCTTACATTCTCCGTATCCATTTGAAGGTCTGGGTCTTCCGCGGTGGTCAATGAGGAACCTTGGCCACCAGTGGCAGTGAGTAGCCATCCTCATCCACCAGCTGTGTCCGCGGGGTTCCTGAATGGCTGGAGCCAAGGGGATGTATGTTGGATAGAGGCGTGTGCATGCTCCATCCACTGTAGAGGATCCCTGGAGCTTACTAGAGGCCGGAGAAACCGGTGTTGACTGACAGGAAGTTCCGGCCGCCTCCAAGGGGCCCTTGGGTATGAAGCCCCGTTAGCTTCCAGTATTGTGCTGGAGGTCTGAGCAGCTGGCCATGGTGTTATAAGGTCTTGTTAGCCAGTGTCAGCAGCCAGGAGACCTTGATATTCTTCTGTTATGGCCAGTAACCTTGACAGTCTCCCACTACAGGTTGGACCTCCTTGGCAGTGAGAGGGTCTTGACAGCCTTCAGTTTGTGTTGAAGGCTTGGATAGTTGGCAGCATCGTCAGTAAGCCTGGGAAGCTTCCGGCGGTGGTGGGAAGCCTTTGCCGCCTCCAGTGTCTAGCTGAAGGTCCAGGTTTTCAGCAGTGGCTGACCCAGTGCATGTGTTCTCCAGCCAAGGCAGATGGTCTCAGTGGCCTCCGATGTTGCATCGAGGGCTTGAGAATTGGGCAATAGCAGGTCAAAGACCTGTCAGCCCCCCAGTAGCATGCTGGAGGCCTAAGGGTCCGGTGGTGACTGACTGGAAGTTCTGGCAGCCTCCAGTGGACAGTGAGTCTTCCCGTGCTTGCCTGGCGGTGGAGATGCCGTTGAATAGCCCTGGCATCCCTCTGGCTCTATGTCAAAGATGTCTGCTGTTGTCGTCAATCAGTAGTCATCTTGCGTTGCTGTCATCTGTTGCATTGTCCAGAGAGTGTTGGTCGGCTGTCATCTGTTGCATTGTCCAGAGAGTGTTGGTCGAAGCCAAGCCAATAGAAGGAGCTCAGTCTAGACCAGATGCAACAGGTGTAGTGCGAGGAGTGTAGGGATGGAGAGTGTAGCAGTAGCTATGGCCATGTTGTCTGCTGACAAATACGCTGTCCATCTGTCTGTACGTCTACAATTAGCAGCACGGTTTGGCTTCCTGGTACTTCTCCCTCCCAGTTGGCCAAGGAGAGTGAGTGTAGGCGTGTGGCGCCAAGGATGCATAGCTTGGCGCAATGATGGGTGGCCAAGAGATGCTAGAAGTTTCTGTTGGCCTGGGCTCAGATGGCGCAGTGTAAAAGTCTCTGAGCCTTTGTTCCAGGATTGATTGAAGGATGATAGCATGCACTGATGTTACAGCCTTGTCACTTCAGCTGGCGATGGACTGGGTGGTGGTGGGGCGGAGGAGGTGAGCTCCAATTTGATCGCCGGTGCAGAGCGTGCAGCTCAACAGTAGTTTGCAAAAGGCTCTATTGCCATTAGAAGTCGATGTAGTGAGGAGTAAAGTGTAAGCATGTCATCCGCAATGCAATCTGGTGGCGCACAGTTCATTGCTGTCCATGCGGAGGCTGTCGGCAAAGCCGTCCAGGTTCCCGCTGGTTGAGTCCAATGTTGGCATCATGCTAAGAGAAGGCATGAAGCAGCCCGAGGGATTGTTAGAGCCCGCGTCTGAACATGGCGCCCTGAAAGGGGCTGAGCTTCTGGGTGCCGGGCTTGGTCTTGAGCTGGCAGCCATGGAAGATGATGGCGAAGCTGGACCCGGACTGCTTCACACTGCTGAACATGTCCGGCAGGAAGCAGAGCTGCAGTAGTGCAGAGTGGCGTCGCTGTGCTTGGCTGGGGATGCGTTGGCAGCCTTGCCGTTGAAGGCGAGCGAGACGCAACCGTATCTCACAGCTGTCGCCATCCAGACCTCCTGTTTGCCATTGCCAAGCAGTAGTCAAAGGCAATGTATTCTTCTGGCTATCTGGAGAGTTGAATAAGCTCTCCTAGCCTTTGATGCCTGGTCTGGACCAGTGGCCTTCGATCGATTGTATGACCCAAAGACTGGACTGAGGATCACAACTCCAGTCATTCCCCTAGTCCTTGAGGTCCATTTGGACTCAGAGCCTTGATGAGTGGGCTTGCGAGTGGCTTCCGTAGGTTGTGAAAGGCAAAGACGGAACTTGCATCACCACTCCCACATGTTCCATTGGGCTCTTGAGTTCCATTTGGATTCACTTCTCCTTGTTTGTCTCAAGCTGTTAGGATGCGTTACTTTCTTGAGCGATTCCTTTGATCCCATTCGTCCCCGTGGTGCATCATTGAGTTGCTCCTGTTGAGCTGCCTTTCCCTTTCTGCTTTGTGGCTTCTCTCTGGCGACTGACTCTCACAGGGAAGGAAGGCAGGCAGGAAGGGCAGTAAAGCACGCATTGCAGCAGCGGTGACAAGGGAGGTGAGAGAAGGGCAATGGTGAGGGCTCAGAGATGCTGGTGAAGAAGTCCGCCGTGAACTTCTTCATCACCACTGGTGGCGCACGGCGCTTCTTGCTTGCATCCACCACCCGTTGCTCTCCTCCCTCCTTGCGTTGTCTCTCCACGTGGCTTGCAATGGAGGCAAGTGTGAGTGTGAGCGTGAGCGGGAGTGCGCCGATGACAAAGATACTCCCGGAGCATCCTGTCGCCGTGGCCGCTCGGAGCTCCCTCCGTTTGTCATGGCCTGGTCAACCTTGGGCAACCCTTCGACGGCGGCAGACATGGCCTGGATGAGCTTGGAGGCCTCTTGCAGGCCAGATTGCATCTGGCGCATCCGATGGAGTCTGTTGAAGGCGGCGTGGAGGTTCTCGGCCTTCTTTTGGCTGATGACGTAGCCGTCTCCCTTGATCTTGCTCAGCTGTTGTTGGAGGGCCCGTTTCTCACACTCAAGCTTGTCCCGTGCCGCTTGAGCTTGGCTCCTCTCCCGGATAGCCTGCTCCTTCTTGGACTCGGCAGTGGCCAGCCGTTTCCAGGTTTCCTCGTGGGCCTTCTCCAGCATCGTCACCTTTGCCTCCAACCCCAAGCACTGTCTTTCAAAGGAAAGTGCTTTGGCTTGGAGTGATTCAATGCGGGATCCGATGACGGCGCCTTTCTGTTGCTGAACTTGTTGCTCCAGCTTTTGTATGTGGTTGTCCCTCCAGTGGACCCTCCAGTGTATGCTCCGGTATCCTGGGTCCACCTCTCTCCTCCTCCTCTTGAGACTCCCTGGGGCTGGAGCTTCAGAGAAAGGAAGTGGGGCAAAGCTGACCATGGGCACTGCTGGAACGAGAGGTGATGATGCCAGGGCCGTTCCTCTCCTCCTCCCCTTGGGGCCCTCTGAAGATGGAGCTTCCTGAAGGGGAAGTGGGGCAAAGGTGACCCTGGCAGCAATTGGAACTGAAGGCGGTGATGTTAGGGTCGTTCCTCTCCTCCTCCTCTCTAGGCTTGCTGACGATGGGGCTTCCTGAAGAGGAAGTGGAGTGAATGTGACCCTGGCAGTGGTTGGAGTTGGAGACAAGGCCGGGGATGAGGTCTCCGTCTGTGTAGGAGATGAAAGGACCGGCGATTGACTGGCCAAAGCCGTACTGCTGGAGATGCTAGCTTCTGTTCCCGTTGAAGATGGGGCTTCTGGGACTCCCTTGGGCAGCAAGTAGGCTGGTGATAGAGGGATAAGTGTGGGAAGGACCTGAAGCTCAGTCTCCACCTTTGTTGGGGAGGAGGGGTTGGCTCCTCGTCTTGGCAACCATTGGCGGTGACTGGGAGATCGCCGGTCGCGTTTAGGAGACTTCTGGCTCCTTTCCTTAGGGTCCTTGCTTCCCTGGAGGAAGGCTATGAGTTCCTCTTCTCCTGGGAAGGCCTCGGGGTGCTCCTGGCTGTCCGAGTTTGGCAGCTTGTCCGAGAAGCATGTTTGCTTCCTTACCAGCTCCGACTCGGAGCTGGCTCCTTCTTCTAGCTCTTCCTTGCCTACCTCCTCTCCTTCCTCTCCCTCCTCCTCTCGGTGCAGCATGGTGTCTATTTCGTCTCCCTGGGAAGAGTGTGGGTTGAGGGAAGGAGGTGGAGGGGCATGGGAGCTAGCAACTGTCAGCTGTGGGAAGTTGTTGGTGGACATATTTCTCTGGGAGAAATGTGTCAGGGGTTGATGAAGAGGGCTGGAGGCCATTGACGATGGGCTGCTAGGGCTTGAGAGTTGACGGCAACAGCAGTAGACTGTCGCTGTGGGATTGGAGTTGGGGCTAAGAACTCGGCTCAGACGGACGTCTGAGAGTGAGTGGGGAGTGAGGGGCGCTGATGGGGGGACTTGACCAAGGGACTGACTGAGGCTGGAGGAGTAGCTGGATGAGGCTGGGTACCTCCAATCCTCCCCCGCAGTGGGGGCGGGGCCATAGTGGTTGGAAGATGGCGATGGTGTAGAGAAGCGGGGGAGGAATTTCCAAGCTCCTGTGTGTGGAGGCCAAAGCAGGCTTGGCAGAGGCCTGTCTCTCTGGAGTGCTGGCGGAAAAACTTTGGCTTCATTTATCACCATTAGGTGTTGAAAGGAGCTCCCTGTGCGCGCTCAGCCAGTGCGTGTGGAGGAAGGGTGTGTAAAGTTGATGGAGGGGGCCATTAGGTAGAGAAAGGGGGGTCGTTAACGATCCTGGCTCTGAGGCTGTTGGGCGATTAGAGCAGACAAATGAGCGTCAGTGTGGAGGCTGCTTTTTGCGAGGGGTGCAAAAAGGTGGGGGGTGGTGGCAGGGCAGAGTCATCCATCGTCCGCACTTGCTCTTCCTTGGAAGCCGCTTTTTCTGGAGGGGGGTGCAGGGAGTAGGGTGTAGTTGTAAGGAGAGTCATTAATCTCCAGTTGTTTGTGCTCTCTGGGGGCCGCTTTTTCAGAGCTTGCACCAAAAAACGTAGGCCTGCAGAGGGGAGAGAGGAGGGGGTGGCAATTAGTCCTCCCTCTCTTCTTGCCACCCTTTTTGTGAAGACTGGGGGAGCAGGTTCTTGTGGGCCGGGGTTGTTTTGCAGGGGAGAGTGTGTGTGTGGCGCTGAAGAGTGGAGCATACAGCAAAGGGGGTGCAGGTTGCGGGGGCCGTTTTTGCCAGGTGACGAATAGCAGGGATGGGCTTGTGTAGGCAGCAAATTGGCGCCGGGAAGTTTTAGCCAAGCTTTGCCAACTGAAGTCTGCCGCCGTAAGCTTTTAAACCACCAAAACAGTTGCATCAAAGGCAGCACTCCACTGATTCTTTTGGTGAGTCCTGATTCTCGAAACAGTCATTGTCAGTTTTCTTGGCAGACAATTAGTAGTCCGCTTGTCCAGTCAGCCACAAACTTGGCTGCAAAACAGATTCATAGTAGTCCGCACTGCTCAAATCAGCCACCTATTTGGCTGTGAAGCGGACTCGTAGTAGTCTGCACTCATCAAAATCAGCCGCATAGTCAGCTGCTAAGCAGACTCCTCATAGTCTGCGCTCATCCAGTCAGCCACCAGTTTGGCTGCGAGGCAGACTCCTCTTGGTCTGCACTGACAAGAATCAGCCGCCTAGTCTGCTGCAAAGCAGACTCCTCATAGTCTGCGCTTGTCCAGTCAGCCACCAGTTTGGCTGCGAGGCGGACTCCTCTTGGTCCGCACTGACGAGAATCAGCCGCCTAGTCAGCTGTGAAGCAGACTCCTTGTAGTCTGCTCTCGTCCAGTCAGCCGCCAGTTTGGCTGCAAGGCGGACTCCTTGTGGTCTGCACTGATGAGATCAGCCACCTAGTTGGCTGCGAAGCAGACTCGTTGTAGTCTGCACTTGTCAAATCATCCACCTGGTGGAGTTCGACGGAGGCTGGGGGTTTTGTGTTCCGTACTCCTTCCCGCGTCGATAACCAGCTGCCTGGTAGGCTGGGCGCTGTCATTTGCCTCCTAGTAGGCCTGCGCGGTTGCAAATTCTGTGCTCATCAGCTCAGAGTCCCGTAAGACAAATTTGCTCTCCTCTGCATCTGCCTCCCATCCGTCGATGGCACAAGGTGGCAAAAGGCGTACTAGGCCTTTGCAGAGTAACAAGGTGGGCCCTCAGCCCGAAGTGAGTAAGAACAAGGGTGCTTTGCCAGCTCCCTCATGTGGCAGCCGCTCCCATGTCGGCCGCCCCTGCCTTGATTCCTGCTTCTCTCCCGCTTCCTCAGCAATGCAGCAGAGGGGGGCAGGGCGTGCCCTTGCAGTTGTTCCGCCTCCCCCCCCATAAGGGCAACGGATTGAGTAGCAAGAGGCCGAGTAGTTGTTGCCCGCTGGCTCCTAGCAGCTTTTAGGCAGGGCTTTCTGCTGGCATCTGAATTCACGGTTCAATCCGCAGTCGGAGACCACAGAGGATGGCTGCTGTGAAAGAAATGCAAAGGACAGATGCCGCGTTGTTGGTCATCCTCAGGTCTGCAGTTGGAGTCCACAGAGGAAGGCTGCTAGAGATGAGGGGGTTGACCCTGGAGGTGAGTCATGCTGTATGTCAATTCCCACCCGCAGTCGGAGTCCACAGAGGAAGGCTGCTGAAGGGGAACTGTAGGGACAGATTGACTCGAATGAGTTGCTGCTGTTTGACACTTTCCGTCTGCAGTCAGAGTCCACAGAGGAATGCTGCTGGAATGGGAGTGCAGTGACAGGCTGAACTCCTAGTGGCCGTAGGCCTGTGCCTGCCAATTTAGGCCATAGAAAGGTGGCCAAAGGCCTGTGCCTTGTTCATGTCGCAGTTGAAGGCGATCGAGATGCCGACGAGCTTGATGAAGAGGGCCGAGTAGAAGTTGGCTGGAGGCCCGTGCCAGATGCATTTCAGTCCTGTGTAGCTGATGAGCTGGGAGGAAATGTGTTGGCCATTGATGATCATTGACGCATCATTCTTGGCAATCAGTTGATTGGCGGTGAATGAGTAGAGGTCAATGGGCATCTTGTGGAAGGCGGAGACATGGAAGCCAAAGCCGAAGCCATAGGCTTGCAGATTTGCGCCACCTAGAGGGCCAGCAAATCTCAGTCAGACGCTGTAGAACCAAAGTTATTGAGACTTCTTCTTTTATCCGTCTTTAGGATAATAGAAGCATTGTATTTCCGCTGAATTATTTCATTAAGGTTAAACTTTAATGTTCCCGTTTGGCATTGACTTGAAAGGCAGGACCAATTAGCTCCGCTGGCTGGGGCTGGGCAGAGGCATTCTTGTTCTGCTTTCAGGCCAAAGATTACGTAGTCTTTGAAGGCTCTTTTTTGATGCCGCTCCATCCAAGGCCTCTAAGAAGGGAGAAGAGGGGTAGGATGAAGGTACGCAATTGGACTGTTCATCTATCCGCTGCCAAGGTAGAGTTGGTTGAGGCCGTGCTTGTTGCAGAAGCGCTAGAAGTTCCAAGCATTCAGCTCGGCAGCCTTGGCCATGTCAAATATGAACAATCTGGAGGGTTGAAGTGGGCATAGAGGTGGGGGTGACGGAATGCTTGCCGGGTCCATCGGTGTCCATCTGTACGCTGTCCAAGTGGCACTTGCTGAAGCCGGTCGGGGCCTTAAGGCTCCGCAAGGAGTGCTTGGGGGTAGATGGAAGGGGACGTTGAGAGAGGGTAAGGGACTGTTGGCGTCCATCTGTGTGCTGTCCAAGAGGTGCCGGCTGGAGCGGCTCTGAGCTTAGCTGGGCTTAGCTGGAGAGGCATGCTTAGCTGGGCAGAGCGCACTCAAGGCCAATCTTGGCCGGTCCAGTTTGGAAGGCTAGGGTAGAGAGGAGGTGCTGTGAAGACTTGCAGGTATGCCGGCAGTGCAAATGGCGATGTTCTCGTGATGGCGATTGAGGAGGCTAGTCTTCAACTCCTGTCTGTTGTCTGAGAGGCACCAGCTGGAGAAGCTCTGCGCACGCTGGAGGCCAATCATGGCCTGTCTCAGCTATGGAGGGTGGGGCTGGAGGCTACAGGTAGGGTGTCATGAAGACTTGCAGATGCGCCAGTGCTGCAAAATATGATGATCTCAAAGCGGCGCTAGAAGAAGCTAGTCTTTGCCTTCCATCCAGATAAGGATTGAAGAAGGAGGTTTGAGGTGTCATTGATGATGACATTGATGGCGGTGATGTGAACGCTGCTCTTCTGTCTGATGATCTGCTAGGCCCTGGTCAGTTGGTTCAGGTTCCCGTCCAGGGTACTCTTCCTTCTCGGCTGGTGGCGGAGAAGCGAGCAAACAAGTTGAACTTGTGCACCATGGATGGAGCCCAAGAGGCTAGGGGCCAATTGAAGGCAGAAGAGGGGTGCATGTGCCGTTGATGCGAAAGGCGGTCTCTAAGCGTGGCCTGCTTAAATGCCTGTCGCATTGAGGTTGGAGGGGGGAGAGAGGTGTAGAGGACGCAGACATTGTTGAAGGCAGCCATGTAGAAGAAGCAGGGCATGAGCTTCTTGCTGGAGCTGGGCCGCTTGGAGGATTGCGGAGAGCCTTTGGAGGCAGCTCTTTGAGGCATCGAATGAAGGCCAAAGGCCGTCAATTTGTCGAAAGTAGTACTTTTGGTTTGCTTCTGGTGACATTGATTCAGGCTGTTCTGAGAGGTGCGCGGAAGTTACGCAGCTTGGGATGACAGTTGTCTTAACTTGCCGCAGCTCGGGATGACACTGAGCAAATTGTCTCTGCAGTAGCCGCAAAGAGAAATGATGCAGCTTGGGATGACAGGGCCAATTTGCTTGGGTTTATGGCGGCAAAGATTGACGCAGCTTGGGATGACAAGGGCTGGTCTCTCTCTGTTTTGGCTGTGATGATTTTCCGCAGCTCGGGTTGATGCTGAGCAAATTGTCATTGTGAGAGATGCAAAGAGACGACACAGCTTGGGATGACAATGTCAAATTTGCTCGGGTTGACAGAGTTAGAAATCAGAGCAGCTTGGGATGACAGTGAGCAACTGCTCTAGAGTTTGCGGCGAAGAAATTGACACAGCTCGGGATGACAGTGAGCAATTGCTGGAGTCATGTCTGCGTGATTTCTTGAAGCTTTGCCGTATTGAGCTGAGTTCCTGGGAAGCTGCTCTCAATAGGCCAGTCCAGAAGAGGAGTTAGTGGCCAGGCAGAGAGTAGGCGGAGTTGAGGTGGACAAGCACGGCCGTGCTTCCAGAATGCCGCTCCAAAATAGGCCTTTATGAGTTGCGCAAACTTTAAGTTTAGCGTCTCTTTTGCCTATTTTGGATCTGTTGAAAGAAGCGTAGATAGAATTTGCATATCTTCACAGATAGTGCAAAGTCTAGGAGGTGGCGCCGGGATTGAGGTTGGCCCAGTCGCCGGCGGGCTGGCAGAAGCCAGTCAGGAAGCCATCCATGTTCCCGTTGGCCTTGTACACCACCGACCTCTTACTGCTGGGCAGAGTAAGGGGAAGGGTGCAGGGCAGGGAAACTTAAAAGGTCTGCGGAGGACGTCTTCCAGGAGGTGAACTGCATGACGGGGTGTGCAATCATGAAGTTGCAGAAGCGGTTGTGGAAGCCGCCCAGGTTTCCATAGGCCTTGTACACCACCGACCTCTAGGGACGTAATAGGAGGGAGGGTGGGATTTTGAGGCCTCTTTGAGGAACTTGGTGGAGGTGTCTTCCAACTGGCAGAGCTTCATGGCACAGAAGGTGTCCATGTAGCTGCAGAGGTTGAAGAAGGTGGAGACGCTGGACTTGCACGGCTTGATGCTGGAACAGAGTATAGGCAGCAAGCCATAGTTGGTGTCTATCGGAACGGAGTCCTGGAGTGGTCCAGTGTGGTGGCTGTTGGGCTGGAAGTGGCAGAGGCCATAGTCTAAGCCGTCCAGCATGCCACACTGGTTGCAGTCCTTCAAGATCTGGATGCAGTTGCGGTGCTTCAGGAAGCCATAGCAAAAGTGGCAGACTTTGTCCAGAATTGACGCTATCTTCAATGGCGGGCAGAAGGAGGGGAAGGCGTGTCATTGTCACAATCTTCCAATGCGCATTAGCGGAGGCAGGCGCAGTGGAAGTAGGCCTTGGAGGCGTTGTGCTTGTAGCTGATGCTGTCCTTGAAGAGGTCCTTCTAGCCGCAGGTGAGCAGGCTGAGGTTGCAGATGACTGGGAGGCCATAGAAGCGGCAGTGGAGACAGTCCACTAGGCTGGGCCTGGTCCAGTAGTCGTCTGCATAGAAAAGGATAGGCTGCTCATGAGTTTTTTGACTTTGTCTTTTGGCGTTGCTTTTTGAAATTCACTCAATCATAAAGATCTGTGAATGAATCGATGTTGAAAGATGGCAATTGACTCTGAAGCTGGCTGAGCTTTTCTTCAGCGATGCTTGAAAGTTTATAAATCAGCAAGGATTCATAAACAGGCGGGCCGGCAAGGTTGCAGCAGGCAGCAGGGAGTTTTGAGAACTGTCAAGGGCAATCTCAAAACTCAAGCAGCATAGACGTTGCTGTTGCTGAATAGCTGGCATTGGCTGGCCGGCGGAGTTGCAGCAGAGGCCATAAGTTTGAAAACTGACTGGAGCCAATTTTCGAACTCTGGCAGCAAAGGCAAGCAGTTTGCTGGTAGCTGCGGGCAATTTCAAAATCCGTCCCAGGATAATGAAATTGTCATCGACGATGCTTGCGTAGCAGGCATGAAAACAACTTTGCAGTTAGTTTTTGATGCCCAAGTAGCAAAGTCTCATCCGAGCCGATGTAGACTGTAGCTGGCAGCAAAGATCTTTGAAATTGGACAGTGGTCAATTTCAAAGTCCAGCAGCAAAGAGAGATTGAAGCTGGTAGCTGGCAGCCGAAGAGAATATTCAAAATCCATTTCAGGATGATGAAATTCTGTAGACAATGCTGATGATGTCAGCATGAAAAGAAACTTTTCAGTTAATTTTCAATGCCTGGCAGCGAAGTCAAATCTCATCTTGATCGTCGGCATTGAATGATTTCATAAAATCCGCAAGGACAGAATGAAATCATTGAAGGGAGTTGCTCTTTGAAGAGAACTTTTCAGTTTGCTTCAAGACCCTGTGTCGCAGCAGATTACGGTAGCAAGTGTGCCGTGTGACGTCAGAGTTTTGTTGGCAGCCATCTAGATGGCATGATGGCTTGAAACTCGGCGTTGCTATGTTTCTGTTGCTGACTGGACATTGAAAAGAGACTCAAAAGTCAATTTCAATTCCCTGCAGCGTAGTCGCAGTTGCTGCCGTCTAGAAGTTCACAAGGCCGGCTCTGGCTGAGTGAAGTTCTGGAGCTGCAGGGTGTCCTGTCTGGCAGCAAAGCAAAGTCCGGCATTGCAGGCTGGGCTCGATTCACTGTCCGGTCTCCTTGGATTGGTGACTGGGGCTTTTGACTCGATCGCTGCTGATGAAAGGCGGCAAAGTCAAAGGCTGGAAGTTGTTGCGGAAGCGGAAGTTGGCAGAAGTGGTGCTGGGCATTGTAGTAGCATTGTAGAGGTGGTCGGTCAAAGGTACAGATAAGCTAATCAGCTCTCTGATCTACCAAATGCTGTGGTGATATGCAGCAGTAACATAGCGAGAATCTCTTTCATCATCACCAAAAGGGTTAGGAGAGCAGAACTAGTTGGGGCAGGGCAAGCCACATAATAGAGCAACTGATCCTGGCCTCCCTTCCGCCCACCTCGCCAGCTCAAGGTCAACAAAACCGGCTTAGGAAACGTCACAAAATTTATAAAATTAAAATAGCATATATTTTATAATTGTATATTTTACTTAAGATATAGAATTAAAAAAGCGAAACACTGTCATAAACTGCTGGCCTATTATGACTTCACCCCAATTTATATGCCCACATTAAAATTTTCCTTATGTTATAACATTACTAAAATAATGAATCTCCCATTCAGTCTTTACTGTGCTATTCTTTGCACTGCTTAGCAGCTTAAACATTTGACTCTTTCTCCTTCAGCAGGTCATGATACAGAAGAAGAGGAGAGTAGAGTGGGG
>JASANA010012493.1:0-13652 GCA_030248095.1 Ptycholaimellus sp. GST1_10 | reverse complement strand
GCTCCCTCAATCAAATGATAAATTATGAGCGGCAAATAACAACCATCAATCCAACAATATCGATGATCCCCTATCATACCATAAGCCAAAAAAGAACCTGATCTTCAGCATCAATGCGGTCGTCCTCAGACTCCTCAAAGCACTCACCAGGATCGCCATCAATGCTGGCCTCATCACTGTCCGAGATCTAACAACCCTATGGCAGTCTCAAAACATCAACAACAGAGAGATTGCAAACCAAAACTCGTCCAGGAAATGGATGCGAGTTGCCAGATGAAGTACCTGCCGCCATCGAAAACTCCTGCTCATCTTCCCGTGCATCGCGGAGGATCTGGTTTAGACGCTGAGTCGGCGGATCGAGACTGTTCCCCCGCACTGGGCTACCCCCGCCTCCCTCCGACTCCGCCATCACAGACTTTTACCCCACTCCTTCACTCAATGCCGTCATGCAACCAGCCCTTCCCTCCTTCACCTCCATCGCGCCGGGACCACAATCCACATAAGACCCTCACAAACGCGCACAGACAAACTGCACCCCCAGATTTTTCTTTCTGCCTTCGCCTTATTCTCCCTTTTGCTGCCTTCAAGAGGGGTTATTTTCTTAATCAGTGCAGTGCACCCATCAGTGCAGTGCAGTGCAGTGCAGCGCAGTGCAGTGCAGTGCAGTATTCTATTCAGTGCACTCCAAAAAGTGCACTGAATAAGAGCACACTGCACTGATTTAGAAATGCAACAGTGCTGTACTCACGATAGGTAATTCTGCACTGCACTGATTAAGAAATTATTTTTTTATTTTCGGTTTGCACCACTCACTGCTGGAAATACTTTTCTACTTTTCAGGAAACTAACTTTTATGTATAATTTTGGTTACTATTTCTAGCTCTAGCATAGAAGGAATCCAAAGGGCTCGACATAGATCTGCTGAAGGGCTTTGGCCTCCTTTTCTCCACTATGCTGGAACTCCTGCAGGACAAGAACCTGGCACAGTTTGCATTGCAGGATTTACAACCATGACTGGAAAATGGGGAAAACTGGATCTCCCCCTTGCCAGGTTCAGCTTGAACTGGGCCAGGCAGATGGCATTGGCTGAAGGCAGCACAACCAGCTTGTTGTCTCCCTGTCACTCCTGGGTGGAGGCTAGGATCTCAGCGGAGCATGACACAGCATCCTGCCTCTTTGCTTTCTTCTCTGCCAAGATGCTGGCCATTTTGTAACTGCTGATTCGCATCCTTCAACAGCACAGTCCCATTTCCTCAGCAGTGCAGTTAGCATTGACAAACTCTACTTTCTGAAATCCCGGGCTTCGGGGTTCCATCTGCAGCAGGTAGAAATGTGGAAGGAGTAGTTGAGCTTACTGGTGCTTCCTTGCTCCACCTTGAATCTCCCTTCACTTCTTCCTCGTCCTGCAACCTAATGGTAAACTTGCATTGAAAAAAGATTTGAGGGGGATGATAGTGGACCACAGGCCAACTTGTGCGGAAGATGTCATAGTCAGAGCCGCATTTGCAGCTGAACCATCCCTTAATCCAGCGTCCCAACTTTGGCATCTCCAACGCTTTGACATCACCATCCAGCCAGCACTTTGGCTCGCAACACCAACGTTGCAATGGTGGTTGACCTTCAACTCATTCCCATTCAGTCAGGTGTCATTTCTTTATCAGTGCAGTGCAGTGCAGTGCACATGAGGCTTAAGAGTAGCACTGAGAGTGAAAATGCAAACCTTGCAAAGCTTGACGGGGATGATTGCTGCCCAGGCCTTGACAAGGTTTAGTTTCTTCCAGTTCTTTCCACCAGACATGGCTCTAGCCACTACAACAAAGTATGCACCAATTTCTAAATCAGTGCATTGCTAGGATATAAGGAAAGGTGGGAAGTGAGGAAGCAAGAAGTGGCTAACGAATTGCTGATGCTGGCATTTGATGGAGGAGGGTGTGGGCAGGCTGATGGGGAACCCTGCTGGCGAGGATGAGGTGTTAGGGGTTCAGTGTCACTTGGCCCGCCATCTTCTACTTGCTCCACATCCAAGATGTCAGATTTCTGGGACTCCCGAGAGCTTGTTGAGTCCACCGGGATTCAGGACTAAGAGATCGGTGAGCCTCCAACTCCCAGGACAGTTTTTTCGTCAGAAGTGAGCTCTGCGTATTTTTTGACCGCGAGCGGCCCGAAGGGCCGCTCCGCGGGGTATAGAGGTTACTAAACTTTTGTCCTGATATGTATATATATATATATATCTGGAAAAACTGGCCCGGTGCAATCAAATGGATCTTGACAAAATTTTTTTTTCCTGAAAGGTAATGCAATTTTAGGAGTCTGGGGAGGGGTGGAACCGGTTTCCGAGCATTTTGAAACATTACTTTTTTGGGTAGAAAGGTTGCAGAATTTGGGCATGCTGTAAAATGCTCAATTCTCAACGGATTTGGACAAATTTTTTTTTTTTTTTCCTGAAAGGTAATAATATTTTAAAGAGAAAGATCTGGATGGGTGGAACCGGTTTCCGAGCATTTGAAACATTACTTTTTTGGGTAGAAATGCTGAAAATTTGGGTATGCTGTAAAATGCTCAATTTTTAACGGATTTTGACAAACTTTTTTTTTCCTGAAAGGTAATAATATTTCAGGAAGATCTGGATGGGTGGAACCGGTTTCGACCACATTCGAAACATTACTTTTTCGGGTTGAAAGGTTGAAAATTTGGGTATGCTGTAAAATGCTCAATTCTCAACGGATTTTGACAAACTTTTTTTTTCCTGAAAGGTAGGATAATATTTTAGGAAGATCTGGATCGGTGGAACCGGTTTCCGAGCATTTGAAACCTTACTTTTTTGGGTAGAAATGTTGGAAATTCGGGTATGCTGTAAAATGCTCAATTCTCAACGGATTTTGACAAACTTTTTTTTCCTGAAAGGTAAATATATTTTAGGAAGATCTTGAGGGGTGAAACTGGTTTTCGAAATATTTGAAATACTTACTTTTTTGGGTAGAACGGTTTAAAAATGGGATATGCTGAGAAATGGCGAAATCTTAACGGATTTGGACAAACTTTTTTTCCCCGAAAAGGTAGTCAATTTTGACTAGGTAGTCAAGGGTATGTTTTCACGTTGGCATGGAATTTTAAGTTGCTAAGGAAGTTGTGAGCTGTGAAGCTCAGCGGTCACCTATTGTGGCTATGCGCCATATACTTGCTGACATGAAGGATGGAGTGTATATGCATTGACTATGGTGAGTGGTCAAACGTCTCCACATCACATAGGAACTGGGTGCATGCATTTAATATAATATTATTTGATAACATCTTCCCATTTGCATTGATTGATAGCATTTGATAAAATACAACATTTGCAATGCATGCAGTGCATTTGTTGATCATAGTCATTTAACTAAAAAAATAGTATTTCTCCAACAGTGCAGTGCACTGCAGAGCACCGCAGTGCAGTGGTGCACTGACATGACATTTCCTATTCAGTGCATAGGCAGTGCACTGAATAGGAAATATACAGTGTGCACTGAATAAGAAATACTGCACTGCACTGCACTGTACTGCACTGCACTGCACTGCACTGATGGGTGCACTGCACTGATTAAGAGATTTACCCCTTCAAGAGTCTCGCTTCTGTGCTCGCTTTGCTATTCATGCGTTTCCATTTGAATCAATTATCACTCTTTCCATGTCTTTCTTTTCTGTTTTCGACTTAAATCTGAAAAGAACAGTCTCAAATTCATCAAAAACACCAAACAGCAATGGAAAAACTTACTAGATCACTTCAATGAAAACACTAAACACTTACTCAAAAACTCCTTGGAAATGATGACAAAAAAACTCGGCAATCAATGGATGCAAACTTGGTCTTCCCACATGGTGGCGTCGGCAAAGGGGCAGAGGCCCCCGAGGCAGCTGCTGTAGCCCTCACGGGGGCCCAATGGCTGGACCAAAATCCCGTAGTCCGTCAGCCACGCCGGGGCCTCCTGCAGCAAAGGAGGCTCTTGCAGAGGGATTGGGGTAGGAAGGATTCCAGAGGAGATGAACCGATCGCTCCCAGTACTCCTCCAACATCTCCTGCTGCCGCTCAGAGGCCCCATCCCACAGCGCTGCCACAATATCCGCCAGATAGTGCCGCAGCACTATCACCTCAAATCAGTTCCCAATCAGCATCACCATCAGAACCAAGTGAGCGGCAAAAAAACCCCACCTTCGTGCGCAGCTCCCAGGCACGGTCGTCCTCTTCTACCAGCCAGTCCTCGATGCCGAAGATGGCCTTGGCTTTCCAGTACCCCTCCGCCAACCAACGGAGAAGGTCCTGTATTGTAGGGAGGGGTAATATTGACCTGCTGAACTGAAAAGGGGGAGGCCAAACTCCGATGGCGTAGGCAATGGCCCAGAGCGTAGAGTCGGAGGCGGTGGGCTCCTCCGCGAAGGGATCGTCCAAAGTGGTCTTCTGCCAGGTGTCTCCGGTCTCCTCCCACCCGTCCGTCCCCTCGATCTTGCTCAGCAGCACGATGCTGGTCTTGTCCACGTTGTAGTTGTCGTGCATCATGTAGGCTGGATGGAACAACTTCTGCAATACCAATCCTCTCAACAACCACCATGCCCCTATCCTCTACGGTGTCACGACGGTTCATCACCGCGACGGTTCATCACCGCGACGGTTCATCAAAACGACGGTTCATCACCGCGACGGTTCATCACCGCGACAGTTCATCAAAACGACGGTTCATCACCGCGACGGTTCATCACCAGCTGCACAATGAATCTTCCCCAGTTCTTGCTATTTCCGTATTTCTTTTCCCAAATTCTGGAAAAGTTATTTTAAAAAAAGTTCATTAATCTAAGAACTCAGTGGAAAAATTTGTTTTTATTTTGAATGAGCTTAGTTAAATTCGCAATGGTAACTTGTAGTCTGAACTTGGTCTGAATTATGGAAATAAAAATGAATATGATGAATATGATTCATGAAATTCAATTCGTGAATTGCTTTTGTAAATTTCTGCTTTACCTATTTTCCAATCCCACTTCTACTCTAACTTATATTAAGCTCTTAAATTTCGTACTGAGAGGCATTTACATTTTTTCACGAAAGAGAGCTTATCAAAAAGTGAAATTTTACTTGCTAAAAACGGTAATTTTTCAATTTTGAGTCATTTTTTTTCTGAAATTCGTAAATTCGCAATTGCGAACAATCTATAATTTTTAGAAAAGTGTATTTGTTTAGAAATGTTTATTAGAATTAGAATACAGCACATCCCAGCTGGTGATGAACCGTCGCGGTGATGAACCGTCGTTTTGTTGAAACGTCGCGGTGATGAAACGTCGTTTTTATGAAACGTCGCGGTGATGAACCCTCGCGGTGATTAACCCTCGTGGAAACATACACTACACGCTGACTATGGGGCCTATGCCAACCAACACATGAACACCCCGCAGAACTTCCCCAGACCACAAACAAAAGGGATCCACCCATGCCTCTTGCAATAACTTCTTTCATGTCTGGCTACTACAAGCGGCATAAGTGAACCCCCATCCGTTTTTGCAGCTGAATGATCCCTTGCCGCAGAAATAAAGAGTGACATAGAAGAGAACCATAGGAGGGACTAGTGGAGAAGGGGTGATAGAAAGAAAATGGCCAACGCGAAGACGGAACTTGCCGAAATCCTCGACAACACTGGCGTAGTAATCGTAGGCGAGGTCTCCCATATAGGCCTGGTACTGGTAGGCGCCCATCTCCATCTGATTCACCTTTACCAGCTTAGGTTCACCTTAACCTCTGCAAGAACCTCCAGCATATTTTTCGATATCTAATATATTGGCTTGAAATTTATTGGGCCACCTATGCGCTTATGGCGCTCATACTCCTTCGGCACTAAAACTAACTACACTTGGCATAAATGTTCCACAGGCTTGCTGAGCGGCAGAAATATATTATGCGTAGAAAATCGAATGCGCGTTCTTACTGCTCATCCACTGGTCCTAAGCAGATGTCCCAGCATTATTCAGGCCCGAAATTTTCTTTCCTCAATCAAAAATACATCTTGCTACAACACGTAAAAAAAATTTAGTGACAAAATTTCACCACAACTATAAGAAAAAACACAAACGAAACAAAGACACCAAGACGTTAAAACAAACTGAGCGGCAAAATCTCACCACAAATAAAAGAAAACGCACAAACGAAACAAAAACAACAAGACGTTAAGACAAACTGAGTGGCAAAATTTCACCAAATATGCCATAAATTAAAGTATCATCATAAAAGTAAGCGGTAAAAAAACACAACGCGAGCGGCAAAAACACACCTAATCACAACAGAGCGGCAAACCTCCGAACTGAGCGGCAAAACCAGCAAATACAAAGAAGACAAGAGCGACCATGAACTGAGCGGCAAAACCACCGAAAACAGAGAAGACAAGAGCGACCATGAACTGAGCGGCAAAACCACCGAATACAGCGAAGACAAGCGCGACCATGAACTGAGCGGCAAAACCAGCAAATACAAAGAAGAGAAGAGCGACCATGAACTGAGCGGCAAAACCACCAAATACAGAAAAGAGAAGACTGACCATGAACTGAGCAGCAAAACCACCAAATACAGAAAAGAGAAGACTGACCATGAACTGAGCGGCAAAACCACCAAATACAGAAAAGAGAAGACTGACCATGAACTGAGCAGCAAAACCACCAAATACAGAGAAGAGAAGACTGACCATGAACTTAGTGGCAAAACCACCAAATACAGAAAAGAGAAGAGCGACCATGAACTGAGCAGCAAAACCAGCAAATACAGAAAAAGAGAAGACTGACCATGAACTGAGCGGCAAAACCACCAAATACAGAAAAGAGAAGACTGACCATGAACTGAGCAGCAAAACCAACAAATACAGACAAGAGAAGACTGACCATGAACTTAGTGGCAAAACCACCAAATACAGAGAAGAGAAGACTGACCATGAACTGAGCGGCAAAAATTAAGCACATAGACTGCCATCATGAAAGTGAGCGGCAAAAAACCTAAAAACTTAGCGGCAAAAACACTCAATAAAAAACAATATTATCGCATTTTTAGCATTATATAAACAACCATTTTAAAACTGAGCGGCAAAAACACTCATAAAACAATATTCATTCAACGATGTCTTTTGCCGCACACTCCAAAAATCACAAACAGAGCGGCAAAAACCAAAATTTTGAGCGGCAAACCGCACCCGGCCGAAAGTGAGCTGCAAGCCGCCGGGGGGGGTCTAAAGGTGTGCCTAGAAAAGGCCAAGCTTGTGAGACTGATTTCGTTTATTTTTGTGATTTTTGTCCATTTCTAGGACAGCATTCAAAACAATTCGTGTTGTCCCAATCTTTCATATCATTTTCTCAAATTCTTAAAAAATCGCAAATTGACAAAAAAAATTTTACAAGCCTTTCTCACTTGCCAAAACCAATATTTTTGCCCCATCACTGCTGCTGGCGCGCTGTGTTTGCTTCTGAAGAGTCTTTGTGTTCTGCTGGTGACGAGGTGATTGCCTGCGGGGCGACGGGGGGCGCTGGGGACCTGGACTCACTCTCCTCCTTCGGCCTCGTGGACGGTCCGCTCCTACTAGCCCGTCTACAGGAGGGCAAGAGGCGCTCTTTTGAGAAGTGGGCCTGGAAGCATCGGAGGCGCCGGTGGGCACCCGGCGGGCAGCCCTGAAAGCTGCCTTCTCGGAGAAGTTCAGCAGTCTGCGCCGACGCAGACTGCCCAGCAAAGTATCACCGGACGCATTGCCGGAGGCCACGCATACCTTGCCCGATTCCCTGCTGCACGAGCAGGGTATGGATTTTTGTGTGAGGACAAAAATTGATGCTCTGGATTCAAATACGGCCAAATATATCAAGTTTATGCAGTTTTTTCGCCATTTTCAAATTTGGACAGTTTCCATTATTTTACAAATTTTACAGCGAATGAACAATAACATGGCTTAAAAGGATATGCACTGGAGGGGGTTTCTTGTGAACGCAGAGAAAGGAAGTTTTGAGAGGGGAGAAAGAATGGGTTGGTGAAAGAAAATGGTTGAAGAAGCAACGGGAGAGGAGTCGGGCAGCGTGAGCGCAGACTCTGTGGATCGTCAGAGCGGCGAATTTCGGGATCTTCTCTACACCGAAGGTTTGAGCAAGTCAGTTTCATATTCAGCCAAGTCTTTTGGCCTACCCAAATATTTAGCTAGAATTTTAAAAAATATTCAGAAGATATCAGATTGGTCAGGCGAATTTTGAACGATGTGATTGTTTGCAAGGCGGCACCTACAACGAGGATGTGATCCATGCTGCGAAGGACCTGGGTAAAGAGCTGCTCACAGATCTCCCGCTCATAGAGTGAAAGCAACGCATCAACGAGCAAGTGCCTGCTCTCTCTATCCTTCCCACCTCATCCACCAGACAGAAGCGGGCCATTGAGGTGGGCAGACTGTAGCTGGAGATCGACAGTCTCACCGCTCAGCGAATGCAGCTGCAAATCTCTGCTCGACAGGCAAATCGTGCTATTTTAATTTCAGTTTTATAAATACCAGCAGGGTAGACCAAATGCCCGAAAGTCGGCCGGGAACAATAGGATCCACTCACAGAATCATAATTCTGTATCCTATTAATTTCCATCCTTCAAGTTCTTCCTTGTATCATAATTCGGGCAATTATGATTCGGAATTAGGATTCGGAATTAGGAACAATTATGAGGATCTTTAGGATACAGGCCCGAAAAGGCCCCAAAAATTATGCGTTCACATTTATCATAATTAGCCTATCACAATTCAATGCCCCCCTCCCGGCCCTACCCGGCCACCCCCGGCCACCCCTTTCCACAAAAATCGTTGCCCATTCCTATTCTTCAAGTACTTGTGTAACCTATTTCGAATCCTTATTACCCCAAATGCCGTTCCTATTCCAATACTTGCAGTTTATCACAATAAAATTGGGTTAGGAATAATTGGAGTTCAGATTGTTCCCATTTATCCTATTTTTTCGCAACTACTGGAATTGCGGAGATGGCAAGAATTGGTTTGGACCACCCTGAATACCAGTCGTAATTCAGTTTTGGATAGCTCCTATCATTGTGAGACGAAGTCGAAGCAGGATTTAGCAGGATTCCATTTCCGTTGCAAGGAAGGCAATGCTTTGCAGTGGAGGAAGAGCGACGTGAATTGGAGGAGAAACTGAACCGCTTGGATGATCGCCTTCAGGTTGCCTTAAAATTGAGCCCTGAGAAGGCTTGATGAAGAGACTCAGGATTGGTTGCAGAGTCAAGCAGTGCTCATGCTTCACTACTGCGCTGGCCTTCAGAGCTGCATCGATTTGGAAGAGGAGGAGGAGGAGGCTAGGGCTGAAAAGTGGCTGCATTTCCAATCAGACCTCATAGATCTGTCCTTAGCGATTGATTGCTTTCAGTGAACAAGTCGTTGGGGAGGAAGAAGAAATGATGACACCCACGGAGGCATTTTCTACGGGTTCATTACTTCAATGACAAAGAGCTAGAGTTACTAAATACACTGCGCCATATTGAAGCTAGAATAGTGAAGGGAAGCTCAAAGAGCTTGCCAGTCCCAGAAATTGCCGTTTCGCCTGCTGAAGCAGAAGAAGAGGAGGAATCCCCAGCACAAGTTGTGACTTAGCCCTAGATTTCATGCCTCTATTTTTTTTAAAATAGTTAAAAAAATCGTAATTTTCAACTATCTGCTTTTGCGTTTTCGTTCTGTGTTTTGTTCCTCGGGTTTGTGGCAATGAACATGTGAACTTGTCAGCCTCGTGAAATCACTTGCTCCTAGCTGAGTCAAAAGCATTTGAAATGCTCGTTTGCTACAGTCCAGTTTGTGATACTGAACATTTGATATTCCTTATACTCCGGAATTGCAGTAAATCTGGTTTTTCTTTCTATCCATTCCTTAAAAACCCTATACACCAAGCGACAGCATTAAAACCAGTTTACACTCGAACACTGACCAAGTTCACTATATCACTATTATTATTATTATTGATTATTTGAGAAACATTTTGAAAATGCTGAAGTCTTGTCGCTGCATTGTAAGCTGGAGCTTACGAGGCTATTCCCAAGTCTCATCGTCAGGGAAAGAATTTATGGTCGATCGCTTAAAAGCAGAGCATGAAGGTTTCTCTTTTACCAACTTGCCGTCCTCCAAGTCACAATTCCAGGAATCGTGGTCTTCCGCATGAATCGACCCACAGCCTTGAACGCCATCTCTTGCTCTCTGCTCAATGCCGTTCATCTCATTTTGCAATTCTTTCAAGATTTCAAGCAGCTTTCTCCTCCTGCATTCATCTCATTGCCTGTGCAGTTTTACGCCGCCGTGGAGGAGGTGAAGCAGGACCGAAGCAGTCGAGTGGTGATCATCAAAAGTGACCTGGCCAAAGTCTTCTGTGCCGGTGGGTGCATCAAAATTTCGGCAAAAAAAACTATAAAAAAACGCAAAAATGTTTTCCAGGAGCTGATCTGAAGGAGCGGGCTCAGATGCGCCCGGAGGAGGTGCCGGCTTTCGTCAGTCGAGCTCGCGCCCTCATGAGCGAGATTGAAGGTCTCTCTGCCCCTTTCATCTCAGTCTAACTGCTAAGTCCAGGACAAAAGTGCCATTGACACATAGGTTCGCGGGCCCTTTTGTCAATGCCACTTTTGTCCAGTAAGCTCTGATTCATAGGCGGAGTCCAAAAACACTGTTTTGGAGGCCTGGGCCAGCCTGTGCTGGCGGCCTTGGACGGAGCAGCTCTAGGGGGAGGCCTTGAGCTGGCCTTGGCTGCCGACTTGCGAATAGCCGCAGAGCAGGCCCGCCTGGGGCTGCCCGAAACCCGCCTGGCCATCATCCCCGGCGCCGGCGGCACTCAGCGATTGCCCAGGTGACATTGATGACCCAGTCTAATATTAATATTCCCATGGGACAGGACAGGGGACAGCAATGTTATAAGATAGCTCTCCCCTGTCCTGCTTCATTGGATTATTAAGACAGCCTTTTTGAGTGGTGTCAGAATTTTTGGACAAAAATTTTTGGACAAAAATTCTGACACTTCTCAAAAAGACTGTCTCAATATCAGAACTGTCTTCTGGAAGGCTGATCGGAGTGTCACGGGCCAAGGAGCTCATTTACACGGGGCGGCTGGTGGAGGCATATATCGAAAACGCGAAACGTTTTCAAACGTTGCGCGAAACCGCTTGAATTAGCTTCTGCTTGGCCAAAAGATCAAGAATACAGCGGTTCAGCGCGGTTGAGCGCAGCTTTTCATCGAAATAGAGGACAAAATTGATTTTGGAGATGCACTACAACGTATATGACCATTTAATGTCTGCTGCGATAGTTTTGGCAGTTTTCTGTGAAGGGGCAAGCTTGTGACTCTTACCAATGATTGAATACGCGCAAAAATAGTGGCCTGGGCCATTTCTTACTGCCTACTGGTTACGGTAAACTACAATCGCAACACTTTGTAACACCTTAGCGCTGTGCCATTTGTTTTTTGCAGCCGAAAACATGTCAGACACTGGACAGGACTCGTTGGTGGATGACGTAGGACACAGGAGTGCGGAGGATGATGACTTCGAACAGAGCTGTGCTGGCAGTGAAGATGAACAACCTCTTGTCGCTGAAAAGCGCATTCTTCACTTCTCTATCAGCCGGGATGAATGGGAGCATATTTGTTAGTGAGCAGCTGATATAGATTGGCTAATGCTGAGTTGGTAGTGATTTTCAGATGCTAGCAGCGCTGAGTTGAAGGGCAATAAGGCGGCACGCATGGGCCTGCGGATGGGTGGAACTGGCTGGCGCGATGTTTTGGTCTCCAAGGCTGAGGAGGCCAACCCCTTCTGCACATTCTCCAAGCGCTCCCTCAGCCTAGGCATCCGGTTTGTATCTTTCTTCTTGCAAAATCCAGCTAAAATCTGAAGCGTAGGTCGCTCAAATATACGGGAGCTCGTCGAGTTGCCTGGTTTTATCTCAAGTGTGATCGAGAAGGAATTGACGGCAAAAGCTGTCCGATCTCCTACTGCATTGAGCTGAAAGCCTTTCCCGGAGTGGAGGTACAGTCCAAATTAGCATTTCTTGAGCGCTAAATAAAGGCATTACATAGGACCAGTTCGTGAAATGGGACATGACTCCGAACAAAGAAGGCAATTTCGAGCTGGTTCATGGGAAAGAGTCCAGCTTTACCCGGACCGGAGCCAAGAGAAAGGCATTCAAGGCCTCCCTCAAGGGCTCTAACCAGACTGTCACAGTTAGCAGCAAAATGAAAATAAATTATGTGATAAGGGAGAAAAATTGAAAGGAGTTTGCCCGTACACAATCATCTGCAGCTGTCGAAGCTGGTGCTTTGGTAACGAAGAACCTGAGCAGCGCTCCCACAGTAGGAGCAGTTCATCACGTGGCCTCTTTTTTTCACACTAATACCCAATTTTTAATGAAAACAAATTGAGATGCTGCATGAACTTCGCCGAGAAGGACGCCTGGACAAAAATCCGATCATCAAGCTCCAGTTGTGGCAAGAGCAACTGGAAGCAGAGGAGGATGACGGGCGACGAACTTCTTTGCGGATTCTGGGCTTCGTTCAGGAGATCATCCTCAGGCCCTTCGCCGCCATCCTGTTCACTGCCGACGCCGTCAAGCTTGCTGCCACCACTCTCAGCTCAGGCAAACCTTCTTTTTACCCCTCCTCACTTCTTTTTACCCCTCCTCCCATCATTCGTAGTTTCAATTGAGGGAAGGCCCGAGTTTGAGAGCTACAATTTGTTAGTATACTACGTCTTGATTCTGATTTATCTTGTAATTCTACACCAGAATACAGCGGTTCAGCGCGGTTAAGCGCGGCTTTTTTGCATCTAGCAAAGTTAAAAGGGTCTAAATGCTCCAAAAACCGCTAAAAACTAAAAAAATTGTTGTCGCAGCCCAAAAAGGTGCGCTTAACTGCGCATAACCGACGGATTCTGATTTATCTTGTAATTCTACACCAGAATACAGCGGTTCAGCGCGGTTAAGCGCGGCTTTTTTTGCATCTAGCAAAGTTAAAAGGCTCTAAATGCTCCAAAAACGAGGCATGTATGCGGCCCCTAGAAGGCCCCCCTGGAGGGTCCCAAAAGTTGGCCCCCCCTGGGGGTCCCAAAAGCTGGACCCCCTGGGGATCCCAAAAGTTGGGCCCCCTGGGGGTCCCAAAAGTTGGCCCCTGTGGGGGCTTGTCTTAGTATGCAATCAAACCATATTTTAGACTAGTTTCTTTGGATTTTTACCCTGCTCAGCACTAAAACCATTCAATGGCGTCAGAACTAAGCATGTGCTCTTGCTGTTTAACTTTGCTTCTTTTCGCAATGACAGATTTGGGCAGGGCAATATGGTGGTGACATGAAACTACACATGGGAGGGTCCTTGAATTTTAGGCAAGGTTTTTTTGATGAGCCTTCTTATTGCCGTTTCAACTTGTAATTTGTTTTGACTTTGGACCCCAATAAGTAATTTTTTATGCAGAACACAAAAACGGCCATAAAACTGAAATGGAATTTTGGGCGTTTTCTCTGGTAATTTGTTCTGATTTTGGAGACCTGTATGTAAAATTTGATTCTTAAAGCAAATCTTTTAATAAAATTTATTTTTTTTCAATATTAAACAAATCCAAGAGCCTGATGTTTCAAAAGTCTTAATTGAATTTTGGACGTTTTC
>JASANA010012491.1:0-32336 GCA_030248095.1 Ptycholaimellus sp. GST1_10 | reverse complement strand
CCAACAAGCACGCTCTATCTCGCCCCACTGACAATGCAGATGGGGCGGGACTATGTTGCGCCAAGGCAAGCCTTGGATCACATATCAACTGACTAAAGCCAGTCTTTACTTTCCATTACGCCTTTAGGTTTGACAACCCAATGACTTGCGCCCATGTTAGACTCCTTGGTCCGTGTTTCAAGACGGGTCGGATGGGTAACAAACAAAACACCAAAGCTGAGCACCGCTCACACTAACCACCAAAGCATAAGCACCAGCCAGCTGAGTCCAGATCCTAGCTTCAGCCAACTAACACCTATGCTAACAGCAGGTGAGCCAAGAGACGGGCACTCTTTCCTTCACATTAGCAGTGACCACACAGGACAGCTGAGCAAGTCACTCTCTGCCGAAGCACAGAGCCTTCTACTCAACGCCTAGATGACACCACCAATGCCTTTCATGCGATCCCTGGGAAATGCACCCCAGCAGCAAGTGTACAATGCAGAAGCTCTGTCACATACCCAGCCAGAGCTAATGCATGCCACAGGCCACCAAAGGCTGAATCCCAAAGACTAACGTTTGGTCCATCCGTTTACTTCCCAGCCGTTTCACGCCCTCTCTGAACTCTCTCTTCAAAGTTCTTTGCAACTTTCCCTCACGGTACTTGTTTGCTATCGGTCTCGTGGTTATATTTAGCCTTACCTAAAAGTCTACCAGGCACTTTGCACTGCACTTTCAAGCAATGCGACTCCAAGAAGAGCTCTAACCGTATCTAAGGGTGTCCGCAGCAGGACGGTCACTTTCTGTGGTCTGTGGTCCCAGTCAAGGGTACTCAGGAACCACCTTGGACACAGATAAGCTCTTCTGCACACAGCAGGTCCCAATGCCACAATGACAAGGGATTCGGTGCTGGGCTCTTCCCCGTTCAGTCGCCTTTACTTGGGGGAATCATGAGTTATTTCTTTTCCTCCGCTTAGTGATATGCTTAAGTTCGGCGGGTAACCACGCTTGAGTTGAGGTCGAGAAAGCGAAGGCATATGAGGTCTGAAAGATTAACAGTCTCCATAGGCGGCTGAACTCCAAGGACAGGACTCAAGACCGACGTCTTCGGACTTCAGCGAGAGCTGCTAAGAGCTGCTCAGTTCACATCTTCACTATGCTGCAGATTGTGTCCAGACTCATGGGCGTGCTGAGACCGACCATAGCCGCCAAGTCCAGCAGTCTGATAGTGACACCCCTGCGTGCCAGTACTGTGTACTCATTCGGGCACCAGACTATTGAAGGTGATCTACCAAAGCGGGCTTTCAGAGTAGATCAGCAAGCTGTATCCATAGCAGGGCCATTGCCGCCACAATTCTTCATAAAGAATATACTGCTATGATTGCGTTGATCGGAAACCGACCCTCAACCAAACGTAGCATCAGGAATGATACCTGATGCTGCAATGTGCGTTCAAAGTGTCGATGTTCAATGTGTCTGCAATTCACATTAGTTCTCGCAGTTGGCTGCGTTCTTCATCGACCCACGAGCCAAGTGATCCACCGCTTGGAATAGTAAGCTTTTTCGCCATCCTTCAAGAGGATGCATAGTAGGATTGATAGTTGGTATGGTTGCTGGCGCTCTCGCTTTTACCTGATATTTCAAAGGCTGCTACCGGAATGGGGAAAAATACCCGAAACGTCAGAAATTTTTGTAGGCCGGGGAGAAATTCGACAAAATTTCCTGTTTGACGATTTGTCGTAGACAATGTCTGCAAGCACTACGATCACGATAACTATATTTGAGAAGTACTGTGATAGCAAAAGGCAGACCCGTACGTCCTCCAAAATTTCTCCATTCCTTCCTTTTTCTATTCCCCTTTCCCCCTTTTAACCCTTATCCACCAGCTTTTCTGTCCTATCCACCATTTGCGGTTGTTTCCGGGGCATCTAAACGAGCGCAATGATTTGATCTGGCACGCGTTTTATGAAAAAAAGGACGAACATAAAAGATTGGCAACCATTTCACCCATAAAACTATCATTTTTGTTTCTTTCCTAATTTTTTTGTGCATAGTTTTCGGTCTAAAGTGGATGATGTCATTTGGTCTATTCATTTGGCACATAACAGCGCTGGGCGGCTTCGGTGTCCCCGTTTGGCTTTGGTTTCCTCCGGCTTCGGCCGGCCTACCAGGTTTCTTTTATCATTTACCTGTATTTCCAGCTGTTGCCAAGATCCTTATTGGGCTCTCTGTAAACAGAGCAGAACTGCAAGCTTAGCATTGCCAGAATCGCGCATTTGGCTTGCGGTGCGCAGTTTTCTTGGTTGGCAAAGATTCGGGGCCTTCTAAATCGCGGATGGAAAGATGAAGATGATGGGCAAAAGAGGCCCTCCCAGGAGCTCCCGCGAGATACGGGATGTATTTGGCAAATATTTTGCCGAAAACGGCTACAAATTTGTGGCTTCCTCGCCGGTGCTGCCAAGGAGCAAGCAAGAGCAGAAGGACCTCATCTTCGTCAACGCCGGCATGTACCAGTTCAAGGACCGCCTCATGAACAAGGGCGAAACTCACTGGTAATAGTATTTCTCACATGGTGTGTTTCAAATGTCTTGTTATGCACATAATTGTGTCCTATATGGTCAGCCGTTGAGCGCAGCATTATGCTTCAGTCTTCCTCGGAATTCTTTCATTCTGAAGACCCCAAACTTTTTGTTTGTAAAGAAAAATATGAGGGTGGTTGCCCCTAAAAATGAAAACGTGGGAGTTGAATTGACAGGAATTTGGAGAAGGCGTACAACTGGCAGCCCTGCATTCGAGTGGGAGGCAAGCACAACGACCTGGCCCATGTGGGCAGGGACGGCATCCATCTCACACTCTTCCACATGCTCGGTTTGCCTGCTTGCCTAACTTTTCACCACCTAAAGCTCCTTTGACTTTAGGCAATTGGTGCTTTGACGAGTTGGTCTGGCCGAACTGGCAGAATTCCAGGATGCTTCAAGCCAAACAAGCGGCGTGGAAGACCAGAGTTACGAAAGAGGCTTGGGTGCTGCTCACCAAAGTATTTTGCCTCCCACCAGAACGATTCATCGTCACCTACAAAGGTCGCTGCAATCAATCTCTTCCAAGAGTGTTAGTGAGTCATAGGCCGATAATGATGAGACATTGCATGTCTTTTAATTTTATGCTCGAGAAAGAAGGAGTGATTGCATTCACAGAAGACGATAGGCGAGATTGAAGGAAACTCCGACTTGGAGTATACGCTAACGACGAAGCTGGGCTTTCCCCGGAACCGGCTGAAGCCGTTGAGCTGGGATCAGGGCGGCCTCTGGAGCATGGGAGATTCGGGTCCCATCGGATCCACCTGCGAGTTCCACTTCGTCCCAGTCCACAAGGTCCAGCGCAGAAGAAAAGCAATAAAGAATCTCAACTGATTCTTTGACCAATCTGGTTGAGGGCGAGGTGAAACTGGAGAATGCCGTGGAGCTCTGGAACCTGGTCTTCATGTCCAAAGAGTTTTGGAAACCTGCCGGAAAGTATTATTACTTTTACCAAAAGAACCTGGACACCGGAATGGGTTTGGAGCGCATCACAGCCATACTTCAGGTATTCACCTCACCCCAATGAATTGGAATCTTCAATAACTTGTATTCTAATTTGAACTATCCCAGTCGCAGATAAAGCCTATTGCATCATCATGATGCCAGAAAATCTATTACATATCCCATTCCTCGGTATCACGAACTTTTGTTCCCAGGAACTTTCGTTCCCGAACTTTCGTTCCCGAACTTTCGTTCCCGAACTTTCGTTCCCCGAACTTTCGTTCCCAGGAACTTTCGTTCCCGAACTTTCGTTCCCAAGCAGTAAACGTAAAAACAGGCATAAATTCATGGTTTGAAGATTTCCAGGAAACAGGAAGAAATTCATGGAGCTGAATTTTGACCTGAAGATCCTATTCCGTGGTATCTTGAAGATGTTAAAAGCTGTTACAAAATATTTATTATTTCCCTATTTATGATAAAAACCCTAAAGTATTGATGTTTCAAAAAGTATCATGGGGCAAAGCGTAATTCCCCGCCATAATAGGTAATTCCCCCTCAGTTCAGCTACCAAAACATTGAGGCTGACGTCTAGTCCCCCCCATCAAATCCCCCCATGGAGGTGTACTGGCCCCGGAGCGGGAGACCCTCCATGAAGTTTACCCCCAAGATTTTACCTACTATAGTGACTTACCTTTACCCACACACCCTGCGCTAACTCGTTCCCTAGTTGATACGAGAGGTCTTAATAGGGAAATTTGAGTATTGAGGGGGGGACTAGACGTCCATTTGAAACAACCAAATGAGCAAATGTTCAGGCACAAAAGTTTGAGAACAAAGGTTTGGGAACGAAAGTTCGGGAACGAAAGTTCCTGGGAACGAAAGTTCGTACAACCCATTCCTCAGCTCTTCATCGACTTCATGGAGGAATGATTGGGACAGGGCGTGGACAGCATCTATGACACGGAGGAGTTCCGCCAGCTTCTGGCCTCTGCCAGCCAGCTCACGGGAGGCCCGGAGTATGGTGGGAAGTTTGGCCCAGAAGCGGATGCGGATACCAATCTTCGCATCCTCGTGGATCACAGCCGCATGGCCGCCGTGGCCTTGGCCGATGGGGTGCATCTATTTCGGAAGAAACACCCCTTCTTCAATCCTCATCCGCCTGCAGGCCCCCATCGCCTCCAGAGGCCCTTACCAAATCCTGCGCAAGTGCATCCATCGAGCCGCCTTCGCCGCCTTTAGTCTGCGCCCAGCCCCAGCCTACGAGCCGGTCATGCCTGAGCTGGCCAATGAGGTTTTGTTTCATTTTGTCTTTCCTTCTTTCTATTTCCCAGAAGAACCTGGAATCTTTAATCTAAATTCGGTTTTACTCTCCAGGCCTTGGAAGACCTGGTGGACTACTACCCGAAGCTGGGCCCAAAGGCAGCGGCGGTTCGGGAGGCCTTGCTGGCAGAGGAGAAGGGCTTCTTGCTTCAGCTCCAGGTAGGCTGAAAGGGGGCTTTAGGCTGTGGCAGCTTGACAGAAGCGCTTTGCAGAAAGGCCTGGACGGCTACGCCCGCGCGAGGCGGAAGCAGTCGGACTTGTCGCCGGCAGTCCATTTCGCCTCCAAGGCGTCCCTGTTCAGCGACGAGATGATAGCTGGCATCGCCAAATTCCCCTTTCTCCAGTCCTCCTAATTTCCTTCTGTCTTAAGACACCAGCTTTTCTTTTCTTAAACCCCTAGACAGCTGCTGTTCTATCCATCCAGCTGCAATTTCCTAGTTCATGTAGTTTTCATCTTAGGAAACCCTGCTTTTTGCCTAGTAAACTCAACACGGCACGAAGAGCTTCCCGCGCTGACACCAATACATTTTTGCATACTTTGCGTCTGCCAAATATCTGCAGTTGCGCAGAAATGCGTTGAAGCGTTCTCTTCTCAGGCTCATAGTGCTGGTGAGCCGGACCGTAGTGGAGGATTGATGTTCAGGCGGTGTGCGGTTGAGGGTGTGCAGAAGGGGTGAGACAGGGAAGGAAGTGGCTGACGGGAAGGGACGGGGTTCATCTGCATTGTGCCAACTTCGCCCATTGTAGCCAGCCCAGGGGGAAGACTGCTGGACTGGAACTATAGAAAAAGCCTCACATCATGGAGTCTCCCAATGAACTGCTGCAGCTCTGCCAACGTCTGCGCGGCGAGAAACTTCAGGTCCTTCAAAAATTCCCCACTTTACCATCTTTCCACTCCTGCTGCTGCCAGCTCTCCTAAAGGACGAAAAGGCATTGAGCAAGTGAGAGGCTATTTGACAGGTGAGCTGTGAGAGCAGACTGGTGGGTGAACTAAATGCATCGGTGGAGTCAGAGTTGGCAGCTTTGCAACAGGCCGTTTGGCAAAGTCATCAGCAGCAACTGCTCCTCTCTCGCCTCATCTACAGCCACAAAGATGCCACGCCCGACAATGCCACCCGGTCTAGCCCCTTCTCCTCTTTTGCCTAGCTCTCAGCAAAAGTCCATTTTGCAGGCAAATGCGGGAGTTGGAGTCGGCCGTTTTTCAGGAGGCCTACGCTCGGCTGCCCAGCTCTGGACCCGCTTTCACCCGCATCCTTGCTGTCAGTCTTTTCTGGAAAGCCCTAATCAATAAATCGATATCTAAACCGGGAGAATAAGCTCTACAAGACCAGCGAAAATGTAGAAAATGAATTGCAGCTTTTGCTGAAGCATGATAAACTGACGGCGGAGTTGTTGGTCTCTGTGGAAGCGGCAGAGTCTGGACAAGAGCTGGAGGACTTCAGTCACAGCCTTTTCACTGGTCCCCATTTCTTTCTCACCAATTTTCTGCCGCCATTCCCATCTTTGAAGGCTATCACAAACTTTTGAAGGTCTCTACGGCGGCTGTCTCTTCCCAGCCGACGAGGCGCGAGTCCTGGCCGTCCTCAAGCACCTCATCCATATGCAGGTTCTCTGGCCCAGACCTGGGAGGCCAGGAGGAGTAGTTGGGGATGGATTGAGCTGGGCAGAGAGGCTGGGCCCCGACGACGACTGCGGAAGGGGACCTCCTCCTTCAGCCGACTCTACCGCATCTTCTCCGAAGGGCTCTACGGGGCCAAGCTCTTTCTTACACAGGCCCTGCACGAGCCTATCATGGATCTCATCAGCCAGGTTCCTATCGGAAAGCCCTTCCAGCAACTTGAGTAGAATGTGGATCGGACAGGATGACCTGTTCCTGGACATTGACCCAGCCAAAGCCCCGCAAAGATTCCGTCCAGAGGAGCGGAGACGCCGATTCGGTGTGGAAGGGAGCCCTGAGTATCGGTTGGTAGTCTTATTTCTCGACTCACTTCCGCACCTCCTCTTTAAACCCCCTCTGATTTGCAGACAACGGCTCCAAGCCCATCGAAGCCTAATTGTGAGCAAGCTGCATGGTCTGGCCAAGGCCTTCATCGATGGACTGCAAGCGGCCATGGCCTCGTTCCCGCCCGCCCTCGCTGCCCTGCTAATTGACCTGCAACAGACTATCTCTGGTTCTGCATCAGTCTCTGCTTTTTTGGATGTTGTAAAAAGATTTGGAAGCAGGGACGGGGAAGGAAGAAGAAGCCTGGCTGCTTTGCTCCGACCTGCTCTTCACGGCCTTCATCTGCCCCGCCATCGCCAACCCAGAGCCTCTCGGCATCATCTCCGACACCCCCATCACCTACACAGCTCGCTTCAACCTCATGCAGGTTCAGCCCCACCTCTGCTTTCATCTAGACCCATTCTCTCTTCATGCAACAGATGCATTGAGGTGGGCCAGATCCTGCAAACACTGGCAGTGTGGGAGCACGAGAAGGTGGAGGACAAGCTGCTGGATCTCTACAATCGCTTTGACCCCGTTACCGCCACCATTCCTCCTCCCAATCTCATCCAAACTACCAGTCAACTGTGTGCCAGGGAAGTGTGAGTGGGCTGGTGAACGCGGTGCTGGCTCAGAAGGAGACCTCTGGGCCGGGGCCCCCGGAAGGCGGAGCTCTGGAGCGCAGTCTCTGCCTCTTCACGCTGGCTCAGCTGGACGCCTTGCTCAAGGCCCTGCGGCGTCTCAACCTTCAGGGTCTCCAGGGTCTCCTTCAGCATCCTTTGCTCTCCTCCGAAACCATTGAGGGAGCGCTATAGGCGAAGGGGCAGCGGAGTTAGGGGCTGCCCTGTCAGCCCGGGGGTTGCCGACAAGCTCTCTGGAAGTGCCCAGTCGAGCTCTGAGGGAGGGGAGCAGTCCTACTAGAAGAGGCCCATCGCCGAAGCCGAAGAGTCGCACTGGCAGTTGGTCGCCCTCTTTTTTCTGACTTGCAAGCGGCAGCGCATTTCCAGCTGCACCTCGACGCAGGCTCACCCTGCAGGTTTCAGGTTCTCTGGGCAATCCAGGGGGCACATATTCGGCCACAGAGTTGCATATATGCTTGCTGGTTGCTAGCTCTTAGGGTATATAGTCGGCAAAGATTAGAGAGGAAGGAGATGAGAGAAAGGCGAGTACATAATTGCAGTCGGTGCACTGCTGAGTGGTACGCGAGGCTCCGGAAGCTCTGGGCCCCTGTCAGTGGACGACGGTGGGGCGATGGAAGGAGGCTCTGCCGTAGACCAGCCAGAGGTCATCATACTCCGCCTCGACGAGGCCGCCCGGGAGCCCATCGGACTCACCCCGGAGGACTCCTTCCTGGCCACACTCAGGCTCTGCAGTCACAGGAAGGAAAGGAAAGACAATCATAGGAGGCTTTAGGTCCCGCCACAAGAGCTCTGAGAAGGAAGGCGGCTCGGAGAAGCGAGCCCGGTTCCTGGACTCCGGCTCCCTGGCCACAGAGCTGGCTGATTCGGAGGAGGAGGGCGCCGCCAGCCTCTGCTCCAGCATCGACCAGCTGCTGCTCATCGAGGACGTCATCGACGCTCCTTCCGAGGTAGCGCCTCACACTTACCGGCTGTTCCTCTCAAAATCTGACAAAATGTAAATACTTTGTTTGTGCTCAAAATAGCTGCTACTTCAAAACCCCCTGACAGAAATCTGTATTGAATTTGAAGCTATTTTGAGCTCAACCAAGGTATTTACATTTTATCAAATTTTGGGAGGAACACCCGGTAGGCTCTCATCCTACGCCTTCATACACATCCTCCCTGACCCTGGCAGGCGTCGCAGCGACGGGCGAGTGGGCAGCGACTGGGCGGGGAGGAGGACGCCTTCTCGGACATGGTCCCCATCTCCGCCAACGTCAGCTCCGGCCGCGGCTCGCCCAACATCAGCGGCCGCGACACCCCACTCAGCGCCCTCAAGGACGGACAGCCACAGCCGCCGGGAGCAGATGCCCTCAGGAAGGAGGGCGGGAGTGAGGAGGAGGATGTGCCCTCCACGTCTGGTGGTGTCCCCGTCGCCCAGCGGAACCTCCCGCCCCACATCCCTGTCACTGTCAACAAGGTCAGTTGGCCACAGTTCGGTGTACCTCTTCTGATGAAGGTAGGTGATGCTTCTAGGAAGAAGGGAAGAACCGGGAGGATCTGGAGGAGAAGTTCGGCAAGTTCGGCATCCCATCTGCCACCTCGCAGGTTGAGATTGCGGAGGGCCTTTGCGGGTGGCTGAGGACGGAGGAGGGTTTGAAGGCGACGGGGCGAGGGCTTGGCCGTCCCTTTGATGGGGACACGCACTCGGTGATCTCGGACGCCTGGTCCACAGATGTCGTCGCCTCCGACACTGAGGCTGGTGAAAGTATCCATTCCACTCATTCTTTCACTGCCCAAAAATTGGGCGATAGAAAGTGAGAAGAGAAGTGCGCAATAGTTCACAGTTCTGGCAAGCCTAAGCAAAATCCTACAAGCTTAGGGCCCTGGCATCTGCTCAGCAGAAGCAGGATGACTTTGAAATCTACCAACAACTAAAACATGCGATTTTTTGGACTTTTTGCTATCATCGCGGCTTTTTGCAGAGGCACACTTCAATACCCAAAATGCTGATGTTTCAAGGAATTTACTAGTAATGTGCTTAAACAGCGCCTTCCAATGGTCGTTTTGAAATGAAGAAGATGGTATGAGGTGGAGGCGCACATCCGGGTGGAATGGTGCCAGCTGGAGGCCTGCCTGATGTGGTGCCCCCAGTTCCCGGTCCTGCTGCCGCCGAGCTGCCGCGTCTTGATCTCATCCGAGAAGAGGTCCTCTTTTCGCCTCTCTTCGCTTTGCCGTGTGAAGAGATGAGAGAGGTGTGCAGAGCCAGGGCGGTGGCGGGGATGCCGGAGGCGCCGCCGCTGCAGCCCAGGCCTCCGCCGGAGGCTCGCTCACCAGACCCCCGCCAGGCGCCGATGACAAGGTTCTCTTCTGACAACCTTGCCTACCATTAAAGGGGCCTGTTAGCGAGCGGATGAATGTTCACTGCTCCTTCACCAAACAGACCCTCCGTCATCTGATATAGTTTCAGATGACGGAGGCTCTGTATGGTGAACTACTTCTTCACCAAACAGACCCTCCGTTATCTGCTGTAGTGTCAGATGACGGAGGCTCTGTATGGTGAACTACTTCTTCACCAAACAGACCCTCCGTCATCTGCAGTAGTGTCAGATGATGGAGGGTCTGTTTGGTGAAGGAGTAGTGAAAGAGAGATTTGAAGAGCGACACATGGAGCGTGGACGCCCTGGCATCGGACTCAGAGGCGGACACGGCCCTCGGCGCCGCCGCGGAGGCCGAAGACGGCGTGGACGCTGAACTGGCGGAGCTGGAAGAGGCCATGCTGGCCGAGGTGGCTCTGGCCAGTCTCAGAGACCTACCGCCTCCCTCCAGGGTCCCATCCTCCCCTCCCCACTCCTCACATCACATCACACTAATACTGCTGTTCTGCAGGAGGAGGAGCGAAGGGTGGGCGAGGGCGTGCGATTCCTGGAGCCCATCAACAGCGAGGCCAACCTGCCAGCCTCTGCTGCGGAGGCTGAGGGGGGCAGCACAAAAGGCGGCCTTCGGTGCCTTTATTTGCCCCCACTGAGGGAAGGATGGATGATGGGGTGATTGCAGACGCCAGAGCTCTGGCTCCAGCTTCTACAGCCAGTCGGCCAAGTCCGAGCTGCTGGGCGAGGAGCTGCTGGAGTTGGAGGAGACGCCTTTCCATGAGTCCTCCTCCCACGCCAGCCTCGATGTGCAGCAGGGCAGCAGAGGTTTCCCATTCCCGTTCATACTTCGCTGGGAAGCCTTACTCTCCGGTCTGATGTTTCAGCAAAAAATTATAGCTTCATTGAGCCCGTTTACTTCAATCCCAGTTCGTAGTAGACCTCTATGCATATGCTAGTCATTGAAGTTTGGCGACGGAGCATGACGCCGCAGAACCCGGTGGGTGCGGTGCCTTTGGACCTCAGCGGAGGCAGGGATCGCGCAGGCTCCGACACTGCCGCCAAGCCCGTCAAGTCCACCGCTCCTCTCGGTTCCATCACTTTCACCTTGTCTAGTCTCTCTGGGGCTTTGAGAGTAATCTGGTGCAGACGTCAAGGGCGGCGGGGAGCAGCTGACCCCAGCCTCCTCCAACCCCAGCACCAACAGCTCCGAAGGCGATGCTGCTCAGGCCAAGAAGGCTCTGGACGCTTGGAAGGTCTCTGTCCCACTCATACTTTCTCTTTTGAAGCTCTGAGCTGTCAGGCCGGCGGAGTGATTCCCAAGGGCACTCCCAGGACGCCCACAATGAGTGCACCTAGAGCCCCGCCAGTCCCTGCGGCCAAAACTGCGCCGAACAGTCGCAGCGGCAGTACTCGAGCCAAAAAGCAGCCGCCCCCTGCTTGGACCCCGCTCAATGCTACTCCCGCTGACAAGGTTTTTCTAGGCCTACGGTTGAGCTTAGGGCAGTACCGCGCTTTGAATGTCTCCATAGATCGCCTCCAATTATTTTAGCCTGTTCATTTTAGCTAGATTAAAACTATGAAACATCAGAACCCTGGCTATTTGCTAGAACGGCACTCCAGTCAGCAACAGCAGTGCGGGGAAGTCCCGGCCCAAGATCAGCATCCCCGAGAAAGTCTCCAAGGTCTGCCGCCTGCCCCTCCAGCCCAGATGAAGGCCAGGATGGTTGGCGGTGGCTGCAGGTGAAGGGCCTGTTCCGGAACCCCAGCTCCCCTTTCAGTCGCACCTCCTCCGCCTCCACCCCGCCAGCCTTCCGCGCCTCCGCCACCTACTCCGAGAACCTCTCCGCCGAGGCCTCGCCCCTCGTACCCTCTCTCCCCTTACTCTCCAACAATCCTTCATCCCCTCCCACTCCAGCCTCGAAGCCAGCTAGCCCCCGCCGAGTCGGCCGACGACATCCTCCGCAAGTACGCGGCCTTGGGCGGCGCTGGTCGGGAGCCAGCGCCGGCCTGCCCGCCTGCCGCAACTCAGCCGCCGCCGGCGCCCTCAGCCCCGCCACCCGCGGAGCCCGCCCTCCCCTACTACGACCCTGCCAATCTATCCAGTTAGAGGCCCCCCATCCCTTGCTTTTCAGCCTCTCAGTCTGTCCTGTCCAAGGCTGCAAGGCGTTCCTGGACGCCAAGAAGAAGCTGCGCATGGTGCTGTCGGCTGTGGACCCGGCCGCGCTCCCCGTCGCCCCTCCTTCTCAGGCCAAGGTTCCCCCAGTCCTCTATTCTGGGAGCAAAGGCAAGGCTGTGAGTCTAGCAGGCGGAGGCCCTGAAGCAGTTCCTGGGCTTGCTGCTAGCAGAGGCCGTGCACAGTCAGGACAAGACCCTGGCCGATCAGCTGCGCGAGGTGCTGTGGGGCTTGGCGTGGAGAGAGATGAGGAGTGTAGAAGGGTATAGGTGATCCGATGCCTCGGTGTCTTCGAGGCGGCAGGGCTGGCCAAGCTCCTGAAGACCATGCGGCGGGAGGCGGAGAAACGCGGCGAGTTCCTTGCCTACCTCAGGGCCAGCCGGCTCAGCCTCCTCCAACACCAGGCCCTTGTAAGGCTCCTCTCTGCCTTCTTTCCCCCTTCAATGAGACCATAAACAAGGAGGCCAGTGCATTGAAATCAGGTCAGATATCATTTTTAACATTCATACTCCATGAGGAGACTGGACTGAACCTGCCAGGTGCTGAAACTGGGCAGGAGAGTGAGTCGGGCACGGGCGCTGAGTTCGGAAAACCTGGTGGAGGTAAAGATGGGGTGGTGGATGAGGAGGGGTGGAGAGCTGGAAATTGTGAGGTGCTGGTGAGGCTGTTTGTGGAGCGGAAAGAGGAGCTGTTGCGGCGATTCATGGCCGAGTTTCGAACGCTGTCCATGGGCGACGAAAAGGCTGACGCGGTTGCCAACTGTCTCAGGTTATTTTAAGCTTTAGGCCTTCTTTGCGTCAATATTGAATGGTTTCTCGTGGGATTGGCTCTATTTGAAAGTTTGAGCCGACTTTGCAATTTGCTAAAATTTTAAAAACTATTGATAAAAGTAGGTAAACTAAAACGGAAGGGAAATCAGTTTGTTGATGTTTCAATCTCTCAATATATAAACTTCTATTTTTCAGTATGCTGATGCATTGTCGGCTACGAATGGAATTGAAGGCAGCTGCAAGTAGAGCTGAAAGAGGAGGCGGCTTGGCAAGACGCCACCGAATCGGAACTGGCCCTCGCTGCTCAGAACCTCGAGCGCGCTCTCATGGCATCCGTTCGCTTCCCTCCCTCCTCACTTCCCCCACTTCATCCAGCTTCCTTCCATCCAGCTTCAGAGGCAGGCGGATTTCTAGATCTACCAAACAGCAGTCTTCCCAAATGGGGAGGCGGATCGCTACCGGGACAGCGTCCTGCAGGAGCACATCGCCCGCATCCGCGCCTTCCTCCGTCCCAATCACCCAGCCCTTGCCATTCCGCCCAACGTCACCGCCGAGGATCCCTGGCCCTCTGCCCAGGCCTACTTTGCCATCCTCGGCGCCTACAAGAGTCCCAGGGACAAGGTTCCCGCCAATCCCTCTCACTGGACCACGAAAAGGGCCGCTCTTGAAGGTGGGCTGTGTGGTGCGTGGCTGTCAGACGATCGAGAACCTGCTGCACATGGCTCTGGGCCGGCCACCCGCCGCCGATGATGTCACCCCTGTCCTCGTCTACGTCATCATCCAGGCACTCCTCCCAAATTCCCCCACTCTACTTTTGGCCTCTCCCAAGCTCCGATCTTTCCAAGGCCAATCCGCCCAGTCTCATGTCCCAGCTGGCCTACATGGATGCCTTCTGCGGTGCTGCCATGACGGGTGAGGAGGCCTACAGGTTACCTTCTGCACTTATGTGCATCTTTGCGAAAGGAAAAGAAGACTGATTGAAGGTGGACTCAGTTCACAGCAGCCGTGGAGCACATCAAACAGCTTGTCTCCCAGATTTGATCATCAGCCTGAAGAATTTCGTTTCTCTGTCCTTCTGAACCAATGCGCTCCCTAAAGTGCTCTCCGCCCAGCAGTTGCCATTAGCTTCCCATCTTCCTATATTGGCGTTAGCGGATGTCCGCACTTGCAGTGATCCGACACTTGAGCCGGTTTCAGTTCCCCCATCCAATTCAGCTTGCCTATGTAGTTTCTAGGTGGCGAACCAGCAGGACTCAATCAGGCTGCCAGACGCAGGCGGCCTAGTTTTTCAATTTCCCCAACAATGCAGTTTTGTTAAAGAAGGCCAGTAGCTGAACAATGAGACTCTCTTTTGTTGAAAGCGTGGAAGATTATGACAAGACTCAAATGAAGCTTTACTAAGCTGCAACTGCAAACACTACTAGCTAAAATGCAAGCTCTCCTTGAAAGACTTATAATGCTTGTTGAGCTTGTTTGAAAAGTTTGATTTGTGGGGCGATAGGACACAATGAATCAGTCAAAGCTGGTCGGGACAGGTCAAGGTGAATGCATCGAATTTTTAAGAGCATTAGAGTATCGCAATAGAACACGGACTGAGCGGCACGATCAGAAAAATGGACTGGAATTGGATTAATAGAGCCTGGCTTTTTAGCGACTCCTCGTAGGAGCGCAACTGATAAATAAACCCTGGATTATTATGATATGGCAGGCTTAAATTTATCCCTAAATTGGAATGCAAAGTAAAAAGAAACTTCGAGCCAACAGTGCAGCAACATCTTGCCGCCTTTGCGTGCGGTGTCTGTCGATCTTCGCATTGGGACTGTCTTCGATGTTCACTTTGATCAGTTCTTCTACGTCCATCTCCTCTTTTCCATTTCTTTGTTGCATTTTAGGTATTAGTGTTAGTAATTGCAGCTTAGTAAAGCTGCTTGAAGAAAAATATTTTCACTGAGATGCAATATTTTATTGAAATGCAAAGGTATATGTTTGTTTTGTTTTGATGCTTTTCCGACAGCAAGCACACCACAGGGTGAAGGCAAGCAGTGAGAGTTGGGCAAGGGAAAACGTATGTGCTGGAAAAAGGAGAAACGTAGGCATCAAAGGTATATCGTTCAAGTCTTAGAATGCTCAAATTTTTGCAGTCCGTACTTCTCTTATCCTCATCTATTTTCTGACACCTTGCCGTATTTCTCGCAGTCTGTGTGTTTGTTACACCTTCTGTTAGCCCTTCGCTTTTTTCCTTGGTCAGCGAATAAGCATATACATACTGAAGCAGTACCGAAGCAATACTGACCAAAATATAGGCCAAAAGGCCAGAATCAGCATTGTAACAAGGATGAACTGGTAACAAGACCATGGCGTAAAGAAGAAGCGGCATTTAGTATTGCAGCAAAGCGAGGAAAAGAAGACTGGAAAGGATGGGACGGGTGCCACTCCACTGGGGGTTGGAGCTGGAATATGCCCTAAGCTGCTCCATGAACCCATGATTCGGTTGGACGATGGAGCGTTTGGAGACTAGGAAAGAGAGCGCATCGTCCAGCTTCATCTTGTGGAATCGAATTAGGTAGGCCAGGACTATGGATCTGCTGGCCAGAAAAGGTTATACGAACTCTCTGAAAGGCCCCAAAACCACCTCTTGTAATAGAGCGTTACTGAGAAAATCACGAGTCTCACAAAGATGGTTGCCAAAAAAATTTTAACCCCCCTATTTTATACTTTTTCGAAAGTCTGTCTGTAAGGTTAGAGCAGCGGAAATGGGCCATGGAAAAGGGAGGGTGTAAATGGAAATTAAATCAGTTTGAGCAAATCGTTTCTTATCCAGAAAACTGGCTTATATGTGAAGAGATAGATGTCCAAAAAGAGGCTAAAGCGATATAGACGATATTACCTTGTTACAAAAACCATCGAAAATGTAAAGTCAGTGCTAAGAAAAGTCAGTGCTAAGAACTTAACAAGATTTTACATGCAGTGGATGGTTATGATATGGCACGCTTAAATTTATCCCTAAATTGGAATGCAAAATGAAAACAAACCCCCATCCAGAAGAAGACGTGTACTTTTCCTCCTTTGATTCTGTGACGTTCAATGGCCTCGCCACACTCATCGAAGAAGCAGTCGAGCTTGGACGTCGGGAGTTCTTCCAAGTTGACACGGATCGGCTCATCTACGTTCACCTCCTGTTTTCCATTTGCTTGTTAATATTCGACCATTGGAACCAATTACTTAGAGCAAAATGATATAAAATATCTGATACGATTGTGAAATTGGTCCTCTTTTCTCCCAAAAATTAATTACTACTAGTTTAAAGTCAATGAAATTCAAGTGAAATCTGCTTCTTTGTAAATGGCATTTAGCAACTTTATGTAATAGAAACATCTGTAGATTGGTGGGATCCGTCATTCAGAAAAAAGGCCGAGTAGCCTTTTTGACTGCAATTTTTTGGTGGAACAATATTTCCCGAAATGGACTTCACCTCTGCTCAGATCTATCAACCGGGTTATTTGAGCCCTTTTGTGGATACTTCCTAGGATAGGACCCATGGAAGCCGTCAACAAAAGGTCGTTCAGAGCCCTCTGTCTTATAATTTTTGCAGTGTTATAAGCAGCTTTCCCTATTATGGCAATCCCTATCATAGATCTGGGAATATCTATTATGGCTAATGAAATCCCCGTCAATCATGAGCTACACTAAGCCTAGAGTACGATTCTGATAGGGCATTTGTCTATCATCTGAAAATGTCATCACACAAAAGAAAGTGGCCCTTACAATGGGAATGTTGCTGGCGTTGATGCAGACGGTGATGCCGTGATCGCGTAGGAAGGCCTCGTTTGCACACTCCAAGCCGGACAAGTATAAGTAGTTGAATATCTCCGACATGTTGGCTGGACTCTGGAATCTGGGACTTTGCGGTTGAGGACGAGGTTTGCGGTTACGCGTAAAAATCAGATGGCTGAACCAAAGCGCAAAACTTCTCAGCCACTATGCGTGCATAAAACCATTCGTGAAAACAGTAGTGGCAGATGAACCGTTCGTATACATTTAAGAGGCAGTTTGCATGAGGATTGAGAGGCATTATAGAAGGGGTATTCCACTTACCAAAAATCGAAGGTTTGAGTTGGGATTCATGATTAGACCATCGTTATAGTCCATTTAGTTGTGATCTCAGCCCAACCAACCCTGACCCAAAATATGGCTTATTTGCTAAGAAATGGCCATTTTTCTAACACCTACTTTTTTGACCTCTGGATGACCTAAAAATCGATTTTTGGCCAATTTCAACCAACTTTTTTTGACCAGCCCTAGATTTTTATATATCAATCGAACCGCAAAACTACAACAAATTTCATGGTGACAATGATTTGTTGCAAAAGGAAAAATTTTTCAATTGATTTTTCAAAAAACCGATTTTCGCATTTTGCAATTTTTGGTACAAAAAAACTGATTTCTAAAAATGATCAAAAAATTCAAGGCTAAGACCTAGCCTATCTTTTTATTCACATTCTTGCCGTCATTTTGGTATACAACACTTTAAAAACGGCGATGTCACAGCCGGAAAATTTTTTGATTGAAAACTGCCAGTCCGATTTTGGCCCTATGTTATAACATAGGCAAAAAATGGCTGAAAAAATTTTGTTCTTAAAATTCGAATTTTTGTGCATGAAATGTTCCATTGGGACCCCCTTCACCCCGCTCTATAATTTATTTCCCCAGAATTAGTCTCAATCTGCTCAAACTGAGATGCCCGTTTTCCTATGTTATAGCATATAAAGCCTATGTCCCTATGTTAAAGCATAGGAAAAAGGGCATCTCAGTTTGAGCAGATTGAGACTAATTCTGGGGAAATAAATTATAGAGCGGGGTGAAGGGGGTCCCAATGGAACATTTCATGCACAAAAATTCGAATTTTAAGAACAAAATTTTTTCAGCCATTTTTTGCCTATGTTATAACATAGGGCCAAAATCGGACTGGCAGTTTTCAATCAAAAAATTTTCCGGCTGTGACATCGCCGTTTTTAAAGTGTTGTATACCAAAATGACGGCAAGAATGTGAATAAAAAGATAGGCTAGGTCTTAGCCTTGAATTTTTTGATCATTTTTAGAAATCAGTTTTTTTGTACCAAAAATTGCAAAATGCGAAAATCGGTTTTTTGAAAAATCAATTGAAAAATTTTTCCTTTTGCAACAAATCATTGTCACCATGAAATTTGTTGTAGTTTTGCGGTTCGATTGATATATAAAAATCTAGGGCTGGTCAAAAAAAGTTGGTTGAAATTGGCCAAAAATCGATTTTTAGGTCATCCAGAGGTCAAAAAAGTAGGTGTTAGAAAAATGGCCATTTCTTAGCAAATAAGCCATATTTTGGGTCAGGGTTGGTTGGGCTGAGATCACAACTAAATGGACTATAACGATGGTCTAATCATGAATCCCAACTCAAACCTTCGATTTTTGGTAAGTGGAATACCCCCTCTGAATCATCTCACAAACCGCCTCTTAAAAAAAATTTGAGAAAAGATATTTTTTTAAAATTAACTTGACCAATGCTGGGGGAAAATTACACAAATATTGGCGTTGATGACGATGGTAATGTTGGAGGCGTTGATAACCAACGAGATCCATTTGCTCTCCACAAAGCCACTGCTGGCAGCCTCCAGGCCAGATAAATAGGGCTATGGCTAACATCTGAAAATGTCATCACACAAAAGAAATTCACCCTTACTATTGGAACATTTGAAGTGTTGATCACTAGGCCGTATTGGCGCACTCAAGGCCAGATAAATAGAGGAAATCAAATATTTGACTCATGATAAATAGTCTTTGCTATTTTTTCGCGGCCGCAGGCTGCCTGCCGCAGAGGGCAGGACAGTCAGAGCTCCTTAGGCCGGAGGGCATGGGTGCAGAGGCCCCGGAGCGTAGCCTATCATGCAAAGCATCCCTCCTGGGCCCCAAAGTTTCTCCTGACTTGCGTACGCCTGACGTCCCCCCCCCCCCCCCAAAGCGTGCCCCAAAACCCAAGGACGAACCGTGGGCTGGCTAGAGCTTCTTCTGGCGTAGCCCTTTGAAAGGCCCAATCTTCGAGGCTCTCTTCTGTAGCGCAGCGATGAAGTGCGAAGGCCAGCACAGTGTAAGGGGGTTGAAGGCTTTGGCCGTTTCAGTGCAATGAATTGGATCTTGCTCATTGTCCAGCACCGCCTCCAGCTCCAACTCTTCATCCCTGCGCGTTAGCCAAGACAGGATAAAAACCAGGTCCTTTTCAAGGATATCGTCCATTGGATACCGCCATTCCTGTAAATAGTATTATAAATCAGTCTTAGTCCATGCTGCAATGCTACTCCACTCCATGCTCCGGCTGTTGCGTTGTTGTGATAAAAATCATCTGTTCTATGGACAAAGCATTCGCATTTTTGGTGAATCGGCCGCAAAAGCATGATATCAGCAAAAATATGGGAACCAAAATGAAGATAGTGAGGGAATGCAAAGTTGAAAAATGTCAGGTTACCCATTGAAAAAATTGACAAAGCAAAAACTAATATCTAAAAGCATTATCATGAAACATTTTGTAAATTGCGGAAACGTTGTCAATTTTCAAGGCCTCTCTGTTTGTGCGGGCCAGGATAATAGGAGATGGGCGGGGGATGCGTAACTGGCCCTTGTCTACTGGACACACCGTGAGCATGGAGGATTCCGCTCAGCCACTTCATTCATTTATTTTTGACCGCGGAGCGGCCCGAAGGGCCGCTCCGCGGTCTATGTACTCACGCCATATATAAGAGGTTACTCAACTTTTGTCCTCATATATATATATATATATATGTATATATATATGTATCTGCAAGTGCTGGGCACGGGCGAATTCTCAACGGATCTGGACATACTTTTTTTTTTCCTGAAAGCTATAATGTGCCGCTTGGATCCTGGGGGGGTGGAGCTGGTGCCGGACCATTAGAAACATTACTTTCCTGAGTAGGAAAAAGTTTTTCCCGAAAATTACCAATTTCCTCTGTAGCATCTGAACGGCTGAGAATTGCACACAAGACTTGAGTTTTTTTATTCACAATTCATGTATGCTGGTTCTAAATCTGTGCTTACTTTTGAATTTGGTTGAGAAACCACAGACTTTTCCTTTTGAGTCAAGAATTGTCATGTTGAATGGCTGAAAATTGCCCACAAGACTTGAGTTTTTTTGTTCACAATTCATAACTGCTGATTCTAAATATGTGTTTACTTTTGAATTTGGTTGAGAAACCACAGACTTTTCCTTTTGCTTAATTTTAGGATTTTGCTACATGTTAAGATGCTCCGCGGTCACCTATTGCGCTTTGCGCCATATACTTGTTTACTTTTTATTTCTTCATTTCTTAGCACATTTTCTTCTGGAGCAATATGTTTAGTTGTTTTGTTAATCATTGGCAACTCCAGCTAGCATGGAGCAGCAGGCGCCAGCTTTTTGCATACGGCAAAAAACATAGCTAGCAAAACTGAAGCAAATGAAGCGTTTTTGAAAAAGATAGCCTTTTGAATGCGACACTAACATTTTTGGAAGAAAAGAGCTTTACTTTCAGCTTGCCGATGGTACCAGATGTTTTAGTTTTCTAGCTTTAAAATGTGGCAATGAATAGATTTCAGCAGATTCCACTAGTAGAAATTATATTTCCTTGACTTTTTACTCGAGGCAATTGCAAATTTTGGAGAAAAGAGACCCACATTTGGCCTGCCGATGGTACCAGTTATATTAAGTTACCCTGAAAAGGAATTCGGTCTATATTGATCTACTGAAGAGCAGGAATTTTTTTGGTGGCAAAATTTTGTCACAGGTGAATCGTCCTATGTTATAACATGGGGCAAAAGTCTAGAATGGCTCATTTAACACAATGGGTATCAAATTAAAGCTTAAAATATGCCTAAGCCAGTTATGTAAACATTTTTGCGTCTTTGTATATAAAAAATTTGACTTTTTGACCAAAATATGCAAATTCGTTAAACTTAAGAATATTGGATTTTAAAATGTAAAGATAATTTTTGCAAAATTTTTGTTCAAACTGAATCTAACAGTTAATGCTAAGTTATTTGGCATTCTTTAAGGATAATTTTGATAACAAATACTCTAGGGTTTTCTTCAAAACCAATAGCTAAAGAAGCCAAAAGCTGACGCCACCCCGTAATTCTCAATTTTTGGCCTCTTTCAGAATTCAATTTTTGTTTTAGGACACTTTTTTTTAGGTTTTTTGAAAATTGATTCTTCCACTGGATATTTGCTTTTTACTAACTTCTTACATGGTATGTCTCTTAACTTTCGCATCTTCCTATCCTGGCATTAGCGGCTGCCCGTAGTGATCCAAAATTTGAGCCGGTTTCAGTTCTCCATCCATCACAGCTTGCCTCCCAGTTGCTTCCAGGTGGTGAAACAGCAGTGCTCAATCACGCCGCCAGACGAAGTTTTTCATTCCCCAAACAATTGCAGTTTTGATAAAGAAGGCCAGTAGCTGGATTGACAATGAGCGTCTATTTTGTTGTATGTGTGAAAGATTATACAAAGACTCGGACGGTGCGTTATTTGTTCGTACTTCAAGGCTCAGAGAATAGCTTTTTTGAAGCAGCTCAGTTGTACTAAGAAACACGAAAAAGTCTAAAATGCCCGCTCATCTTGAAATACTGCTAATGCTTGTTCAGCCAGTATTTATGTCAGGTAATAAATAGCACCTGTTTTTTGGCAAGAGAAAGTTTTCAAGGATACAAACAATGGATTGCAGGATGTCAGGTGAATGAGTCGTGTGACGGGGCTGAAAGCTTGCCCTTGGGAGGAGCCTGTTATTGGCTGAACGATACTGCTGCAAGATGGGACCATGCTTTCTCCGCCTGTTCACAGGTTCAAAATAACCACAAACCAAATGATCAATTACGCATCGTCTGAGTTTTATCCAGGATGTGCGAATTTTAGACTAAGCTTAGGTTTGGAGAAAACAGAAACTTGCTATGCTATTCGTTTAAAATCCCCAGAAACTGTTTTCCAGGCTGGCAGCGAGCTGGCAGTCTTTGAGACTTGGGAAATACGTGAAGCTGTCCTCGCATACTTCCTCAATGTTGGTCACCAGCAAATCAGCAACCCGTATATTTGCTGACCTTTTCAGAGGACCGATGGACTATGGACAGGCCAGCGAACCTTCCAGGGCTTCTGGCAGAATCATTACCCCGACGGCAATAGAGATATCATCGTTTCCTACGCCCTCCTATTCTCCTCTCTACCCTAGACAGCAGCCTAGGCTTCAGGAGCCGAATGAGCTGAAGCGTCCAGTCTGTGGTTCGGTTATGACTGACTCCGGAGCCCTACGTCAGGCCATCCCCTGTTCCAGCCTCCTCCCTGCCCTCTGCAGACGCCGTACACTCTAGCAGCACAGTTTAGAGGGCCATTCTAATACTACTAATCCCATGGGAAAGGATAGGGAATGGCTATCCTGTAACATTGCTGTTCCCTGTCCTGTCCCATGGGATTATTACTGTTAGAATGGCCCTTAGGACTCATCAAATTAGAATCTTGGTTTCTGAGGTTTCAACAACGCAGTCTATTGGCCGACCAAGGGGAGCATGCTGAATGGGACAGTGGTGCGGTTGAGTCTGGCGAATGTAGCGTCGGCTGGGGACTGCGGCCTGATGTAGCCCCTGGAGAAGTAGAAGGAGGAGTGGGTGAGGATGGAAGAGGTGCAGGTGCATGAAGGAGACGTGGACGGTGTGCCCAGTCTTCGACTACGATGCGGTACTGAAGCAGTGTCAATTCGGAAGCGCCAAGGCAGACCCCGCCGCAAAGTCTGGCCAGCTAGTTCCAAACTTCAATCGACCCTCCCGCATGGCTTGGATTAGGGGCATTTGAACATCGCTTCATGCTACTAACCACTGATCACGTGCGTTTTAAATTTTGTTAAGTTTTTGTGTACTCAAGATGGCATCATCTTCAGCTGACTGGTCATGACAACTGTTTTTTAGTTTTTAACTTTTTCCGCAGATGCAGGTTCTCTATAAACCATGCTATTGCATAATGCCATCATCTTCGGCAGAGAGGCCATGTCATTGCTATTTCCGATACATGCAGGTTCTCTACCATATCAATGGGTTGAGGCAGAAAAAAAGCACGAAGCTAAATCACAAAACTACTACAGGTAGACGAGCTTTGCTTAGCAGTTGAATTCATTCTTGGCCTTCCAGGCGGGCGTCACCTGAGCAGCATATCATACAATCTCTGCCATAAAAAGACAACTTGGCAAGAAGAGACCTGGAACATGGGCCCATGACCGGGCAGAATGTAGTCCGCCCTCTGCTGGCAGACCATCTGACTCTGCGCCTGCTTCAGCTGCTCCGGCGAGAAGAAAGGGCCAGGATCGCCGAGGTTTTGCTGGAAAGGCAAGAACAGACCTGGAACATGGGCCCATGACCGGGCAGAATGTAGTCCGCCCTCTGCTGGCAGACCATCTGACTCTGCGCCTGCTTCAGCTGCTCCGGCGAGAAGAAGGGACCAGGATCGCCCAGGTTGTCCTGGAAAGGCAAGAACAGACCTGGAACATGGGCCCATGACCGGGCAGAATGTAGTCCGCCCTCTGCTGGCAGACCATCTGACTCTGCGCCTGCTTCAGCTGCTCCGGCGAGAAGAAGGGACCAGGATCGCCCAGGTTGTCCTGGAAAGGCAAGAACAGACCTGGAACATGGGCCCATGACCGGGCAGAATGTAGTCCGCCCTCTGCTGGCAGACCATCTGACTCTGCGCCTGCTTCAGCTGCTCCGGCGAGAAGAAGGGACCAGGATCGCCCAGGTTGTCCTGGAAAGGCAAGAACAGACCTGGAACATGGGCCCATGACCGGGCAGAATGTAGTCCGCCCTCTGCTGGCAGACCATCTGACTCTGCGCCTGCTTCAGCTGCTCCGGCGAGAAGAAGGGACCAGGATCGCCCAGGTTGTCCTGGAAAGGCAAGAACAGACCTGGAACATGGGCCCATGACCGGGCAGAATGTAGTCCGCCCTCTGCTGGCAGACCATCTGACTCTGCGCCTGCTTCAGCTGCTCCGGCGAGAAGAAGGGACCAGGATCGCCCAGGTTGTCCTGGAAAGGCAAGAACAGACCTGGAACATGGGCCCATGACCGGGCAGAATGTAGTCCGCCCTCTGCTGGCAGACCATCTGACTCTGCGCCTGCTTCAGCTGCTCCGGCGAGAAGAAGGGACCAGGATCGCCCAGGTTGTCCTGGAAAGGCAAGAACAGACCTGGAACATGGGCCCATGACCGGGCAGAATGTAGTCCGCCCTCTGCTGGCAGACCATCTGACTCTGCGCCTGCTTCAGCTGCTCCGGCGAGAAGAAGGGACCAGGATCGCCCAGGTTGTCCTGGAAAGGCAAGAACAGACCTGGAACATGGGCCCATGACCGGGCAGAATGTAGTCCGCCCTCTGCTGGCAGACCATCTGACTCTGCGCCTGCTTCAGCTGCTCCGGCGAGAAGAAGGGACCAGGATTGCCCAGGTTGTCCTGGAAAGGCAAGAACAGACCTGGAACATGGGCCCATGACCGGGCAGAATGTAGTCCGCCCTCTGCTGGCAGACCATCTGACTCTGCGCCTGCTTCAGCTGCTCCGGCGAGAAGAAGGGACCAGGATCGCCCAGGTTGTCCTGGAAAGGCAAGAACAGACCTGGAACATGGGCCCATGACCGGGCAGAATGTAGTCTGCCCTCTGCTGGCAGACCATCTGACTCTGCGCCTGCTTCAGCTGCTCCGGCGAGAAGAAGGGACCAGGATCGCCCAGGTTGTCCTGGAAAGGCAAGAACAGACCTGGAACATGGGCCCATGACCGGGCAGAATGTAGTCCGCCCTCTGCTGGCAGACCATCTGACTCTGCGCCTGCTTCAGCTGCTCCGGCGAGAAGAAGGGACCAGGATCGCCCAGGTTGTCCTGGAAAGGCAAGAACAGACCTGGAACATGGGCCCATGACCGGGCAGAATGTAGTCCGCCCTCTGCTGGCAGACCATCTGACTCTGCGCCTGCTTCAGCTGCTCCGGCGAGAAGAAGGGACCAGGATCGCCCAGGTTGTCCTGGAAAGGCAAGAACAGACCTGGAACATGGGCCCATGACCGGGCAGAATGTAGTCCGCCCTCTGCTGGCAGACCATCTGACTCTGCGCCTGCTTCAGCTGCTCCGGCGAGAAGAAGGGACCAGGATCGCCCAGGTTGTCCTGGAAAGGCAAGAACAGACCTGGAACATGGGCCCATGACCGGGCAGAATGTAGTCCGCCCTCTGCTGGCAGACCATCTGACTCTGCGCCTGCTTCAGCTGCTCCGGCGAGAAGAAGGGACCAGGATCGCCCAGGTTGTCCTGGAAAGGCAAGAACAGACCTGGAACATGGGCCCATGACCGGGCAGAATGTAGTCCGCCCTCTGCTGGCAGACCATCTGACTCTGCGCCTGCTTCAGCTGCTCCGGCGAGAAGAAGGGACCAGGATCGCCCAGGTTGTTCTGGAAAGGCAAGAACAGACCTGGAACATGGGCCCATGACCGGGCAGAATGTAGTCCGCCCTCTGCTGGCAGACCATCTGACTCTGCGCCTGCTTCAGCTGCTCCGGCGAGAAGAAGGGTCCAGGATCGCCCAGATTATCCTAAAATGGACAAAATAAGGATTTGCAGAAGAAGAGAGAAGAATACCTCAGCCAGGATAAGGTCCCCAGCTAAAACGACGGTGCCCAGCCGCTGTTCATTGCGGACCACAAAGAAGGCGTCCCGATTGGTGTGCCCCCCGGTGGCTATGACCTCCAGGTTGGGGTCGTCCAGCGGATTGAAGGTCTGGTTCATCATCAGCGGGTTGCCTAGAATCCTGCACCCAGCCTTGGCCTGTAAGGATTTGGCCAAAAAGGAAAGGTGTAAGACCAGGTGCCTTGGAGGTAGAAGGTGTTCTCGCTGACCAGGGAGTCCCGGAACATGTCCATGTTGGAGTCGTGGTCCGGGTGGCCGTGGGAGACGACGAGCATGTCGATGTCGTCCGGATACAGCCCTCAAAGCCTCCTCCCACTTTCGTCTCTCCTACCTTTTCTCTTCCCAGTCTTGCCTTCTCTCAGAAGGGCGTCCACAACGCTGCTGCCGTCAGACACGCTCCCCGACTCCCAGAGAATGTTCTTGCCGCGGCTCTGAATGAGGCCGATGGAGGTGTCGATGTCCTGGGCAGTGGAATTGAGTGAAATGAATTAGATAGGGACTAGAAGGGGCAACAAAGCCGGGCTGATTGTTGGGCAGGGGGCGAAGGGCGCCCTCCATGAGGAGTTTGAGGCTGGTCTGCTGGGGGATGGGCAGGGGGCGAAGACAGGCGGTGCGGGCGCCCACGGGGCAACAGCGGAGGTCGGCGGGGCAGTCCTGGTCGAACTGGCACCGGCTGCGAAGCATGCGCCGGCCTACCATGGCACCTGTTGGGCAGGCCCCTTCCCGTTTCGGCTCTTCTACCACGCCGCGGTAGCAAGCCTACCATTAGATGTCTCTTTCCTAACAGTGCCATGTACCATGCGATAAGGTTTCTTTTTATTTTGACAAGTTCCAGCATTTTAAGCACGAGATAAGGGTGCTATGAAGGAGCTCAAAAAATGCATTAATTTTGTCATTTCATGGCCAAATGGGCTGGGAGAGCATGCCTTGTCAAATACACGCAATAAAATTGGTGACATTGCTTATTTTGAGGCTGGAAACAAAATGTTAGACCTTCTTTGCCGAAAGAAACAAAGCTTCTAAGATTTCCTTTCACTCAGTCCTTTCACTGCTTCTAAGATTCGGTTATTTTCAAAAAACATCGGAGCAGAAGCGTTTGTACAAAAAAAACTTTGTCCAAAAAACTTTGTGCAGATAACCTTGATGCCGAGAACGAGGCGAGACCAGAGGCATGTGTAGCCGGTTGGGCAGGGCTTTCGCACATTGCAGCGCCAAACGCTGCCGCCTACGCCACCCAGTGGAGCTCGATAAGCCTGTTTTTTCAACTCCCAATATATCCATTGTCAAATCTCTCTGAGACTATAATTTCTAATTTTTCACTCTACCTTGCTCTGGCATTTGAAATTCACTGACCTCAGTCACGGCGCCATTGAGAAGAATGCTGCTGAGCAGGTAGCAAAAGAGCATCTTGCACTGGAGACGTGGAACTGAATGCGAAACCCTCAGCACCCCTTTTTCTTTCACTCGCTGGCTCCTTTTTACGCCTTTGTCAACTGGGATGCTACCTATGCCCGAAAAACCAGTTGGGAAGAATGGGAAAATTTCGGGACACCGAACCGGAGCTTTGAGAGTGAACTCCAGAGTTTAATAATATGCAGTAGTTTTGGGTGACGTTTGAAGCCACTGCATCTATTGAGAGCCTTTCATTTCGCCTTATCGGGCAAAAAAAGAAGCATGAACGTGAATTTCCACTTATTCAGGCTCAAGCATCATTGAATGTTCCAGAGAAGCGTTCAATAAACCTCTTGGCAACTGGTTTTTTGCTCCTCGTCACTTTTATGGCGTGATCGAAGCAAAGCGAAGTAGCAGTGCTCAGATATTTTATCGAACCATATACTTTTTAATCTCAGTTTTAGTATGAGATGTGATGCTCATTCTTTTCACAAGAAAAGGCAGCACTCATGATCTAGTTTCCACGCACACACACAGGCAAACAAAGTCACAAGAACTCCTGTTACTGCTACTGTTGCTTTTTCGCATCTGCTAATACTTCACTCTCTGATTCTCTTCTCGAGAACCTTCAAGTCATATGTGTCCAGCCCCCGCCCCAATTGTTTCCAATGCAAGGTAAAAAGTTGTCCCTGGAACCATCTGGAACACTCCAACTTCTCGACCCCCCCACCCCCAGTCCTGGCCAAGGAACATTCTACCAGCCCTAGAACAAAAAGATGAAAGGAACTTTTTTGCGCGGACAAGAGGCGCCGGCCGCGAAGGTCGCGAAGGCAGTTTGCAGCAAAATCAGGCAGAAATGAAATCGAAAATTTGCCATTTTTCGAAAATGTGTATTTTTCTGTTGCTCAATTAAAATATGGCCATAGGCGCACAGGCATGGGCAAATCTTTCCCTTTGTTAGAGGGCTCATTAAGGTTCAGGTTCAGTCGTTAGAGCCGAATGCTGCTGCAGTTTTTCGTATTATTGTAATGCTCTTTTAATGCAGTTTATTCCTAAAGAAAAAGTGATTGCAATTATTAACTAAACATTTTAGCAAAAAGAAGCTGCCATAGATGCATATAGCCTGGCATAGCTGGCATAGCAAAAAGTAGCTGGCAAAGTCAGTTTCTGGGGCCAAAGCCGGTAGGCGTTTGTTTAGGTTGAGGCATTATTGGACGCTCTTCCACAGGTGTCATGCTCCTTCCCTCCGCGGACTGCGTCCTTCGCCTGCACTCCACTCCACTGCCTTCCCTGCCCACTCAAGCAAGGCTCTACTCAGGTGGGTTAGAGCCTGCGGCGTTGGTGCTGGCCAATGAGCTGCTGCTCCCTCGCTCTCCCGCAGAGGACGGCCTCCAAAGCAGTCTGTTCATTCACATTCCAAAGGACGATGCTAATATTCATAATCCCATGGGATAGGACGCTGCCTGATAGTACTGTTGTCCTCTGTCCTGTCCCATGGGATTATTAATATTCACATCGCTCTCAAGTCTTGGGGAGGCAGAAACTTTGCTCGGCTTCTGGTGGAGGAGCTGCGAGAGGCCTGGTAGAATACGTGGCCGTTCTGATCGGTGCCCAGACTGTGCAGGCCTTTCAGTCTGGAAAGGGGAGGTGGTATTGGTGAAGGATGAGGCAGAAAAAGATCAGGGGTTTACTGTCCGTTTTTGAGCAGCTTCTCGGCTGGGCAGGTGTGGCGGCTTTTGGGGACGAAATCGCTGCGATTTGTCGTGGCTGCTTCGAATGCACCGCCCAGCCCTACTCCACTTTCAGGACGCCTGGCACGCATCTTCTCTGCTGCAATCACTCTTTGTCGATCTAACATTTTGCGCAACCTCTGCCTAATGGGAAAATGCTCAGTGTTGGATGAAAAGATGGGAATAACCTCTTTTAGGTCCATAGGCACTGCGATTGGTGGTGGAGTCATGGAATAGACCATCTCCGCGCCTCAGATGTGTCTCTGGCCGTTTGACCAGGAATCGCTCTGCAAATCTCAGTCTCAAAGCACCCCAAAAATAAGGGAAAAACTCGCATCACCTTGGGCTTTAGGCGCATAGGCGAGGTTGTTGACGGTGGCAGATTCAAAGTGGCCGCCGCTCTGGGACGCGTTTTGTGGTGGACGGAAGTTGGAGGGTCGCTCGGCCCTTTTGGCCCAGTACTCTGCCCTGTTCTCCGTCTCTCCGCTGAAGGCACCGCCGTCTCCCAGCTTTCACCCAACCCCTTCCACTTTGCTCAAAACGGGAGGAAAAAAGCTCTTTTGCTTACCTGGTTTGAGGGATGGCGCCGTTGAGGTTTCTCGGTCGCATGAGCTGGGTAAGATTCTCGGCTTGTGGTTAGGGAGTCAAACTGCCCTGGGGCCTGCTGGCCTGCCTGAGACAGGAGCTAAGCGGCTGAAATAGAACAAAGCTTTGACGAAGAAAGGGACTCTATGCTGGCGAATCGGCCGCTGCTGTGTTTGGTTCTCGTATTCAGGATAATCTTGGTGTGTTGTGGATGCGCCTTGGAACTGATTGTCACCCCTGGAGGCTTCCTGCAGCAAAAGTTAATGAATGTAATGAGCACTAAGGACACGCGGTTTTACAGTTTTTGGTGAAGAGCGTTTGGGGCGTTCAACGGAATGAGCTGGGTAGTCTTGGTGGGTGGTGGAATTGCCTTCGAAATGGCCAGGTGTCTTGTAGGAATCCTGAAGACGCAATTTTTTCTTGGAAAAGGTTTACTAAAGAAAATAGCATGCCCTAGGAGCCTGGGCTCGTTGTAAAGGCTGGGTTTGAGGTGGGGGAGCATAGTCAGTCCGCGTAGCAGATTCTCCAGTGGCGTGCTGATGCTCAGAACCAGAATTTTCACTAACACTTGCAATCCCTGGTCCCTGAAAAACGCTTTAAATTTCTGCGATTGACGGAAGTTGATGCAGAGATTTGATTTGTTTGTATTGAATGGCAGCTAGCCTGATCATGGTTACGGCTGGATGAGTGGTCGGGAAATGCACCGTCTTGCTGCAAAGCGTCCTGTGCCTCATTGCCATAGGCAGGATGCGTATCTTCCATTCTTTGGGTTTCTACTATATTCATCTCTTCCCCCTTACTTTTGCTCGCAAAATAAATTTGTAAATAACCTTGCGACTCTTCATAGAACTCTTGCTGGGCATTAACAGGAGCGTAGTCTTGTCTCCCGGCGGACTGCTCTGGGACTGGATTGGCTGTAATGAAAAGGAAAATATTATCAGCTGACTAGTTGGTAGGGAAGCAAGAGCGGAGGAGTCAGGCTTTTTCATCTACCGCTACCATAGCAACAGAGGGTCAGAAGTCATACGAGCTGATGCCTTGTAGGCAGCCCGATTTGTCGTCTCTCCTGCATCAACGCCTTTTCTGAATGCAAATTGCAGCTGAAAAGATAGTAGAGACCGTAGAAAGGAACGGCGGGCTTTGTATAGGCATTGTTGGGCGCATAGCTGGCCTGTCTGGGAGAGGCTTCGGGAACTGTGTAGGCAAACGCAGCCCTCGATGTGCTTTCTCCATAGAATGGGACCTTGCCTTCAGATTCAGCAGAGGCGTGGACAATGCCAGCTGAGAGAGGATTTACCATATGTTTGGCGATAAGTCTCTGGATCCTGCTGCGGACTGGATTTTCTCTGGGCAGACGAGGAATCCAGACTAGCGGAATGAGGCTGACTATCTTCCAGAGAGTAATTATCAGGACTTTAAAAATTGTTTGATATTATTTGAGCCAATGATGTGGGGCAAGAAGAATACTATGCTTGGCCAGACTGAGCATACTGGTCGTCCACAGTTTTAGGCACCCTGTCCGCTAGTTTCGGCTGAAATTCTGACCTGGCTGTGGTTTCGCCGTAAAAAGTGCCTGTTTAATCCCAGTTTGAGTCTGGCAAACAAAATTCTCACTTGAACTGACCTTTGGGCACATATTTTTCTACGCTTTCGCTGCTGGTCTTGGGTTCTCGAACTGGCTCCATGTAAGGATAATCTGACACGGCGGTGGTTTCATAGCTGAATTTTGGGGAGAAAAATGTGGTTTGATGCTGGAAAGAGGAAAGAAAGAACTTGGCGGAAGGGTAGTAATAGTCTGGATCTGGGTCGTAGGCGCCGTAGTCAGAGGAGGCCAGAGCTCCATCCCCATAGCCGCTACTTAGAGCCCCGTAGTCAGTCACCGGCGGAACACTCAGGTCATCGAAACTTGTCGAGTAGAACTCTATCAATCTTTTCTCATTTCAGCTGAGCTGCGTCTAATTTTCTGCGTCTAATTTAACCTTTAGCTGAATTTGAGTTGTGCCTGTTTTTCTAAAGTGTGTTTTCAAAATGCTAATCACTAATTTTCAAAAAAATTATCAAATATAAGTGAGCTTTTAACGAAAATGTAAATCAACCGGGGTCATAGGCGTAAAGACTTGACATTAGGCCAGGAATCACGCGGTGCTTGATTTATGTACGCCAGTGGTCAACTCGAACTGTGACAGGGCAGACTGGTTAGGCCCATTCGCTATCCGCCTCTACTGCTCTCTACTTCTCTGGCTGGAAATTGCGTCTGTGTTGTAGCCATGGAGCGGCCTTTGCAGCTCTTCGATAGCCTACAGATGCTTTGGGCTGTGGGGCGATAGACTCTGGGCTCCCCTTGGATACCTTCCTTACCCTGTACCATACCTCGTTGCAAATCCAGCCATCACAAAGGCAAGAAAAGACCTTGTTTTTGAAATTAACTTTTTTGGATGAAAGAGTTCAGATACTTGGTCAAGCGTTATGCGAACGAGAAAAAGGAATGAGATTCGATGGAAATCGGAACAGCATCAAAAAGGCCAACCCAATCATGAGTTCAGGAACTATTCTCCAGCACAATAACCTGAACAGACCGTCATCATCGGAAGTATCTCCTTTGAATGTGTCAACTTGATTGGTGCCCAGGAAAAAGGCGTCTGCCGGTAATGCCGTTTGCGCAGTGTGCCCAAGAAAGCGACGGGCGCGCAGAGGAGCAACGGCACTGGACACGTCCCATTTCCCAAACCCCAGCCCCAACAGGCCGACTGGGACCGCCTTGACGCGTGGGTGTTCGGAAAACCCTCGCCCTGCCGGCGCTCTACTCTGTAGTCCCCTGAAACACTCCATAAATTTGCTCCCCACATTCTCCAGCAGTCAGAGTCCCACTGGTGTTCCCACAGGAGCAGAACTGTGGCCATGAACATCGCCCTATTCGCCTGCTTCATCCTGGGTGGCGTCTTCATTTCACTTCTCACATATTTATTATTTGCATAAATGCATCAGTAACTGTGGCTTAAAAATTAGTCGACCAAAAATGAAGTTATTGTGACTAAGAAATAGTTGGGACGCAATGAAAATCGTGTTACAGGAGCTGTGGTGGTGTCAGAGGGACAAACGTGCACACGCCGCGTGACAGGGAATAAACTTAGGGGAGTGGCTCCCAAAGCTTTAATCTCCCGACTCACCAGAGAGGTTCCCT
>JASANA010012489.1:0-11388 GCA_030248095.1 Ptycholaimellus sp. GST1_10 | reverse complement strand
AGCATATTAGTCAAGGAAATGATACTCAATGCTGCCTAGTTCTGTTACAATATATATCTCCGCTGCAGCCTTATCAAATGCCCATTGCGGATTTAGAGCCCTTTTTAGTGCTAGGAACTCAGAAACTTTCCAGGTACTTGTCGCAAAATGCCCTTTTTCAAAAAGGTGCCTCAGCGACACTATGTTAACTTTATCTAAACTAAGCCTAAGCGTCACTCTGTTTGGTACTTTAACATAAGCATAAGCCTTATAGGAAAGGTCATTTTGACGATATCAACATTCAATATTGATACGCTAGTAATCTCAATTTTGGGGTCATAAATGTTCGAAACATTCGCAGAATCAGCTACTAGACTTCAGATTCATGACATAAATCCCACTCTGTCGCTGCCCCCTCCAGAAAGTGAAGAAAGATGCTGGTATGACTGCAGGCTCACCGAAGACAGTCCTGATGTTCCAGATGGCTGGGCGCCGACCGTCAGAAGCTCCGGGTCCCCGCCGTGCTGCAGAAGCAGCAGCAGATCGCCCGCCAGGGGTCAGTCAGATCTTTCCCAGACTTTTCTAAAAATTGGGCTGGCGCGAGCGAGCGTTAGCGAAGTGTCAGCGCCCAGCCCCTCTTTTCGACCCAGGTGTATGTTTTGAGGGTTATTGCTAGATCTTAATTTTGATAAGGCTCTAGCGCCTCACAGGAAGCTTCAATCTTTCTGATTGTTTTTGCAATGGAAAGAGCAACATCGAATTGACTATAGTTTCTTTTTTGACTTTTGCATAAATCGATTTATTTTACCATGAAAAATGCAAAAAACCATGTGTCCGAACTCCTCCTTCTTCTTCTTCTTCTTCTTCTTCTTCTCCTCCTCCGCATCTATTCAATGGACGATAGTAGGTATTCATTTATTCCCCCAATCCCCTTCCCCGGGTCCCTGGGCCTCAAGTATTTATTTAATCTTAGCTCTTCAGTTACACAGTCAAGTCATATGGACCAATGGTGTAGTGGTGTAAGTGATTGTGCATATGACTGAAACTCGAAGGTTCGAATCCTTCTCAATCATTCGTTTTCATTTTTGTTTCTTTGAAGTTGAGAAAAAAAACTTGTACCATCGCCAGGCCAAAATTAAAGCTATTTTCTCCCAAAAATCGACTGCCCTGAGGATAAGTAAAGAAAATTTCTGTAAAATAAGTTGTGCCAAACATTTTGCATTGTATTTTTCAATTTCGAATTTACAAGTTTTTTTTACAATTTTTTGTATATCGAATAAAATTTTAATTAAATATATAATTAACAATATAAAATTTGTATTTATACATTTTATCCTATATTAAAAGTGGAAGAAATATCTGGTACCATCGGCAGGCCAAATGTGGGGCTCTTTTCTCCAAAATTTGCAATTGCCTCGAGAAAAAAGTCAAGGAAATACATTTCCTACTAGTGGAATCTGCTGCGTCATCTGCATTTTGTTTTTGGGCGCGCATGGAAAGAGACACTGAACTGCGCGCCAAAAACAAAATGCAAGTGTCCAAGCAGCAGATTCCACCAGTAGGAAATGTATTTCCTTGACTTTTTTCTCGAGGCAATTGCAAATTTTGGAGAAAAGAGCCCCACATTTGGCCTGCCGATGGTACCAGATATAGCACTTTTTTGAATCTATCTAATTAGTCGGGCGCATGCCTACCAGGAGTAGGGGCTTGTCCCCTACCAGGAGTATCAGGTAGGCGCAAGTTTCCAATGTCTCGGCCTCAACATACTGTGACAGTATTTGAAAAAAGTGCCCTCAAAAAAGTGCTAATTTTGGAAAAGTCCGGGAAAGTACTGGAGGGGCCTGCCCGTCCAGCAGCCACATTTGCGTCTCAATCAGCCAACACCTGCTTTGGCCATTCGTTCTATGGGTGAACGCTACTTTGAATGTTCCCCGCTCTAACAGATTGGCTAAGGCTGTCCTCCTCCAGAGAGTAGCAAAGTTCGGCAGGGCTCGTTTTGGCGAACTAGCACCCACGGGGTGTTATTTTGGATCTAGAAATTTTTTTGGAAAAGCTAAATTGTACTATCAAATTTTCAAAAGCCTCAAATCATGGAGTAAAATTGCATTTTTAGTTAGCTGTATCAATTAACCTCCAGCTGGTATTATTTGAAATGGATTATAAATAGCGAAACATACCAGCGCTTTGGGGAAGGATGAATGTGAGGTCCTTCTTCGCACGCGGCCTTGCCTCCCCGGTCAACATGTGCACTGCTATCGTCATCTCAGCCTTCATAAATACCTCAAGGGTAGTAGCATGATTGCCCGCACTGATGAGCACATTACGGCCTACTTCAAGTTTTGTCCATTTGCCTTTGAATCTTGCGGTTTAGAGTGGATCACGAAAAGTAATGTGCGCAAGCAAAAGAGAGTCCAGTGCATGTCGACCATTGATTTACTGGATTATGTCCAAATTTGTGCTCTTTTCAGTGGACGGTCGATAGTTTAGCTCAATCAGGCAAATGATGAGGCGACACTTCAACTGGGATTCCGCGAATGTTTCAATCTTTGTCCGTTCCATAAGGGTTTCGCGAAAGGGTTTCCAAAATTAAACCTACCAAGCGAAATTGTTTCATTTGGTTTCTTCGATTAATTTTTACGATTTCTTCAATTTAGTTCATGTTTTTGACGAATTCAAAATCGTGGTAAGACGAAATGCGTGAAACACTTGATATGCTGTAATTGGGGCTGTGCGAGCGGAGCGGAAGCACAGTCCCCTCTTAGCCAAGGACCAACCCTATTACGGATTTTGAAAATATGATTGCCTGCCAAATATTCCATGGGCAGTTTACAGTGCTGCGAGTAGGCTCAATGGACGCAGCAAACACAGAGCTTTAATCAAAAAAAAAGTTCATTAAATTTGGTTGAGAATTGACCAAGTTATGGCCAAAAAACTTTTTAAAAAGTGTCCGTCCGTTATCCGTCCGCCGTCCGCCGTGCGCCGTCCGCCGTCCGCCGTACGTTCTGCTCGGCATGGGGATTGGCAATATCTGGGGCTCCAGTCTCAACGTCACTATAGTATATCGACCCTGGAGGGTGCCATGGTGCCTCCAGAATTTTGATTTTCGGCCTCCTTTATGCCGAAATTGAGGTTGGAAAATCGATTGAACGTAAGGGGGGACCCTTGCAAAAAAAATCGAAAATCTTGAATAACTTTTTTTAGGTTGCTTGGAGGGAAAAAACAAGCACAGATTCGGAATTCTCGCGAAAAACTACACAAAACCTGCCTATAAAACATTAAAATTTTGAAAAAAAATTTTTTGACCATTTTTGACCTATAGGGTGCACTGTACAAATCCTAAAAAAGATATGCTCATCAACTTCGTCTAGGGGCATTCTTAAGGATTTTTTGCCTCGAACTCTGTACCATATAGGTAATTTTGCAGGTGTACGTTACGAATCTGGTGTCCATTTGCTTCCACCTTGTCATCATGGGCTTCTACCAGGCCGTGGTGTACAAGCACTCTTGTCATCAACTTCGTCTTGGGGCATTCTTAAGGATTTTTGCCTCACAAACTCTGCACCATAAAGGTAATTTTGGGTGCACATTATCGAATCTGGTGTCCATTGTTGGGGGGTGGGGGTTTTGGGGGGGCTGGGAGGGTTGGGGGTGGTGTGGGGGTTTGGCGGTTTGCAAGAAGCCTTTGGCTGTACAAAGTGGATGAATTTACAGAAATTGTGAATCTTCGATTCAGTGTTTTATTTACTCTTAGCTGGTCTCTTTTTAATGCTTGCACCTAAAATGGCTTGGGCATAAAGGTAATGAAATTTTTTTTGATTCACCCGACATGATTTAGCTTGGGCTATAAGGTGATGAAATTAAATTTTAAAATCTTATCATGAAATTATGCTTACTCAACTTTAAACTTTTCTAAAGAGCTAAGAGAACCCAGAAAATTTTCACCGTTTTATTATTGCAATTTTATGGCATGGAAAAGCATGAAAAGCATGATAAACCAATTAATTTGCATAAATGATCTGCATTAAAATATTTATCATACGAAATTAATGATGGTAGCAAAAACAAAAAATTAGGAAATTTCTATGAAAAATTATTTAAAGTAATTATTTTTCATTAATGCATAGTTTTTTGCAATGTTAATTAATGTTTAGTTTTAATTTTTAGTTTTATCTGAACAATCATCCTAAGGTGTGCAAAATTGTCTGGGCTCTCTTAGCTCTTTAGAAAAGTTTAAAGTTGAGTAAGCATAATTTCATGATAAGATTTTAAAATTTAATTTCATCACCTTATAGCCCAAGCTAAATCATGTCAGGTGAATCAAAAAAAATTTCATTACCTTTATGCCCAAGCCATTTTAGGTGCAAGCATTAAAAAGAGACCAGCTAAGAGTAAATAAAACACTGAATCGAAGATTCACAATTTCAGTAATGAAAGAGATCATTGCTGAGATATAATTCGTAATGTATACATTATAATGATTTTAAGCCAAAATGCAAACACCGATTTAATTAGCTTGGAATTGGAAACACCGATTTAATTAGAAAGATGAACTGCCTGGACTGCCAAATTTCTCTTCGCGATTCGGACTTAATCCAGCATCAGCTTGGTTTGCATCTGGGAAGCTGTGCCACTGCGCCCAAATGGAACTGCTCCTGCTGCTCTTTCGCCTCATTCAAACCAGCTCAAGCTGTTCTGCACTCACTCATGCTGGGGCATGGCCCAGTCAAACTGTCGCTTCCAAACGACTCTATTTCTAGCAGCCTGCTGAAATTCAAGTCTGTCGCAGCATCGGAATCGATGACCGAAAAAGCGGTCCTCAAAACGCACTCCTCAGTTCCTTGGGGCAGTGAAACAGTTTCCGATTGCAAAGAAGGTGAAGCAAACATTGCCGATGGAGCTAGCCTCGGCAGTTGCATCAATTCGGAGAGCAAAAGGCTTAGTTCGCAAGAAATAACGGACACTATGACCTGCCTTCGCTGCTCTACTACGCTGAACATTTTCAGAAAGTAATCATCCACATTGTATGACCAGCTTTCCTGTCTTTCATGAATTGCAAAAGTTGGAGCAGGGTTGGCCGATGTGGAGAGCACATCACAGCCTGTTTCAAGCTACGTCCCTTTGCCTGCGGAGCTTGCGGCTTGCCTCAGACGAAGAAAAGTAATGTGCGCAGGCATCAAAAGCAAACGCCCCAGTGCAGGTTACCCTAGTCCATCTCAGCTGAAACAAGTGAGAAATGGCTTTTATTTGAACAGCGATGGACCAGTAGTACTTACGAATGAAGCTGAGGACGAGGCGACTGTGCGTCTGGGATTTCGGGAATGCTTCAATCTAGATGGCGGCTCCTGGCGAGGCTTTTCTTGTTGATGCTCTTGTGGCTTATGCAAATTTAAGTTTGCCCAGTGCTTCTTTTGCCTTCTAATGAATATGCTTGCAAGCTTACTTTTTCTTTTCTTTCATCCATCACAGAGGGAGGAGCCAAACATACACGGACAAGGTGTGCTGGATTACCTAGCTCTAATCACAGAAAAAGAATAGACCCGATCTGAGAGAAGTGACATTTCTGATACTCTCTCTTTAAAGGCTTATCCAACGACAGCTACAAAGCGCTCCATCAAATTTCAGAACCGGAGCAACCGGGGTTTGAAAAGGTCGCATTGTAGCACAGGTTCTCATGGGCTACGGTCCGAATTATCCACAGCGGCATTGTGAAGCCCTGGACATCTGCAAACAGCACCGCTTTAGTTGCAGTTCTTTGGTGTTTTGAGATGTCTATTTGTAAAGCAGATGCCACTAGTAGTAGAGCAATTTCTTTGGCTTTACACTCGGGGCAATTGATTTTTTCAGGAGAAAAGAGATTCATTTCGGCTTGCCGATGGTACCAGTTATTTGTACTGGATAGCTTGGGGCACAGATATGAGTGGGTTTACGATGAAGGAGCTATCTGCTTCTATTAATTACTATACAATATACAATAATTTCATTTATCCATGGTTTTTAATTGTTCATATATGAGTGGGTATCTATGGTTTTATTATATTTCAGTTACATCTTCCTAATAACACTGGGAGAAACTTTTGAGTTTATATGTGGATTTTTGGGAGTTTGATTAATTCACAAATTCATAATCCGCCTATTGATAAATCGATGATACGTCATGTATCCCAATGAATCATTAAAACCTCAACCGAGCCAGCAGCCATTCCTGTCCTTCACCTCCTCCTGACAACTCTCTCCTCCTCTTCAACCGAGGCCCACGGGAGAATCACAGCGGTCGTCCGCCATGTAGAGCTTGCCCAGCTTTGGCTGGCAGCAGCCGTCACCACAGGCTACGCTGGGAATGGATCATGGGGGGATGCTCATCTCCAGCCGCTTCAGGGACAGCATCAGCTAGTCCCACATCTCTCTCTGGCTCGCCTGCCGAATAATTACACCTCACCAATCATTCACCTTGGTTTCGTTTGACCAAAATACTGGTCAAGACTCAAGAAGCAATATGACTAACAATAAATAAAGCTACAAAATGATTAATCAATCGATAATGTTTAAAATTAACCAAAGTATAAGTAGTTAGCTTGGAATAATTGCTGGACAAAACAGGAAAAATACTAATTAAAATACTAACTGAGACATGGAGGACTACGTTGGACCAGATATTTATTCAGTACGAGCAGAAGTACCCGCTGAGGGGTGACATAGGTGGGGAAGTTTGGAGCTATTTAGCAAAATGAAGAATATTACTGAAATTGTGAATCTCCGCTTCAGTGTTTTTTCACCTTAGCTGGTCTCTTTATAAGTCTTGTAATCAAGTTAGCTTGGGCATCAAGGTAATGAAATTTATTTGATTCATCTTATCATGAAACTAGCTTGGGCTCTAAGGCAATGAAATTAATTTTGAAACTCTTATCATGAAATTATACTTACAATATTTTTGAACGTCAAAAGAGCTAAGAGAGCCCAGAAAATTTTGACACCTTAATATGTAATTTTTTGATAGCAGATAAAATCCTAAAAAAGCATGAAACATTGGTTAAATAATTTAAAAAACAATGAAAATATGTTGAAATAAAAAAATATAATGTTGAAAACTAATAATTTTACTTATTTTTCAAAATTTTATATTTTTGCTACAACATATTTTCATTGTTTTCTAAATGTTATTTAATGTTTATTTTTGCTTTGAGTTATTAACTCTACCTAACAAATTACAATATTACAAATGTGAACAAAATTTTCTGGGCTCTCTTAGCTCTTTAGAGGTTCAAAATATTGTAAATATAATTTCATGATAAGAGTTTCAAAATTAATTTCATTGCCTTAGAGCCCAAGCTAGTTTCATGATAATATGAATAATCAAATAAATTTCATTACCTTGATGCCCAAGCTAACTTGATTACAAGCATTATAAAGAGACCAGCTAAGAGTGAAAAAACACTGAAGCGGAGATTCACAATTTCAGTAATATTCTTCATTTTGCTAAATAGCTTCAACTTCCCCACCTATGTCACCCCTCAGCGGGTACTTCTGCTCCTACTGAATAAATATCTGGTACCATCGTATTCCCATGTCTCAGTTAGTATTCATAGTATTTTTCCTGTTTTGTCCAGCAATTATTCCAAGCTAACTACTTATACTTTGGTTAATTTTAAACATTATCGATTGATTAATCATTTTGTAGCTGTATTTATTGTTAGTCATATTGCTTATTGAGTCTTGTACCAGTATTTTGGTCAAATGAAACCAAGGTGAATGAATGGTGAGCTGGAATCATTCGTCGAGCTAGCCAGAGGGAGTTGTGGGACCAGCTGATGATGTCCCTGAAGCGGCTGGAGATGAGCATCCCCCCATGATCCATTCCCAGCGTAGCATGTGGTGATGGCTGCTGCCAGCCAAAGCTGGGCAAGGTCTGCATGGTGGACGCCCTCAGTGACTCCCCCGTGGACCTGGGTTGGAAAGGAGGAAAGAGTTGTTAGGAGGAGGTGTAGGGCAGGAATGGCTGCTGGCTCGGATGAGGTTTTAATGATTCATTGGGATACATGGGGTATCATCGTTTTATCAATAGGCGGATTATGAATTTGTGAATTAATCAAACTCCCAAAAATCCACATATAAACTCAAAAGTTTCTCCCAGTGTTATTAGGAAGATGTAACTGAAAATATAATAAAACCATAGATACCCACTCATATATGAACAATTAAAAACCATGGATAAATGAAATTATTGTATATTGTATAGTAATTAATACAGCAGATAGCTCCTTCATTCGTAAACCCACTCATATCTGTGCCCCAAGCTATCCAGTAGAAACTAACTGGTACCATCGGCAAGCCGAAATGAATCTCTTTCTCCCTGAAAAAATCAATTGCCCCGAGTGTAAAGCCAAAGAAATTGCTCTACTACTAGTGGCATCTGCTTTACAAATGGACATCTCAAAACAGAAAAACTGCAACTGAAGCGGTGCTGTTTGCATAGATCCAGGGCTTCACAATGCCGCTGTGGATAATACGGATCGGAGCCTATGAGAACCTGTGCCACAATGTGACCTTTTCTAACCCCGGTTGCTCTTGTTCTGAAATTTGATGGAGCGCTTTGTGGCTGTCGTTGGATAAGCCTTTAAAAAGGGAGAGTATCAGAAATGTCACCTCTTTCAGAGCGGGTCTATGCTTTTTCTGTGATTAGAGCTAGGTAATCCAGCACACCTTGTCCGTGTATGTTTGGCTCCTCCCTCTGTGATGGATGAAAGAAAAGAAAAAGTCAGCTTGCAAGCATATTCATTAGAAGGCAAAAGAAGCACTGGGCAAACTTAAATTTGCATAAGCCACAAGAGCATCAACAAGAAAAGCCTCGCCAGGAGCCGCCATCTAGATTGAAGCATTCACGAAATCCCAGACGCACAGTCGCCTCGTCCTCAGCTTGGTTCACAAGTACTACTGCTCCATCGCTGTTAAAATAGAAAGCCATTTCTCACTTGTTTCGGCTGAGATGGACTAGGGATAACCTGCACTGGGGCGTCTGCTTTCCGATGCCTGCGCACATTACTTTTCTTCGACATGGCAAGCCGCAAGCTCCGCAGGCAAAGGGACGTAGCTTGAAACAGGCTGTGATGTGCTCTCCACATCGGCCAACCCTGCTCCAACTTTTGTCACTCATGAAATACAGAAAGGCTGGTAATACAATGTGGATGATTACTTTCTGAAAATGTTCAGCGTAGTAGAGCAGCGAAGGCAGGTCATAGTGTCCGTTATTTCTTGCGAACTAAGCCTTTTGCTCTCCGAATTGATGCAACTGCCGAGGCTAGCTCCATCGGCAATGTTTGCTTCACCTTCTTTGCAATCGGAAACAGTTTCACTGCCCCAAGGAACTGAGGAGTGGGTTTTGAGGACCTCTTTTTTGCTCATCGATTCCGATGCTGCGGCGGACTGAAATTTCAACAGGCTGCTAGAAATAGAGTGGTTTGGAAGCGACAGTTCGACGAGCCGTGGCTCAGCATGAGTGAGTGCAGAACAGCTTGAGCTGGTTTGAATGAGGCGAAAGAGCAGCAGGAGCAGTTCCATTTGGGCGCAGTGGCACAGTTTCCCAGATGCAATCCAAGCAGATGCTGGGCTAAGTCCGAATCGCGCAGAGAAATTTGGCAGTCCAGGCAGTTCATCTTTCATTTGCTAATTAAATCGGTGTTTACATTTTGGCATAAAATTAGTATGTTGTATACATTAGGAATTATATCTCAGCAATGATCTATTTTATTACTGAAATTGTGAATCTTTGATTCAGTGTTTTATTTACTCTTAGCTGGTCTCTTTTTAATGCTTGCACCTAAAATGGCTTGGGCATAAAGGTAATGAATTTTTTTTATTCACCTGACATGATTTAGCTTGGGCTATAAGGTGATGAAATTAAATTTTAAAATCTTATCATGAAATTATGCTTACTCAACTTTAAACTTTTCTAAAGAGCTAAGAGAGCCCAGAAAGTATTTCGACACCTTAGGATGATTGTGTCAGATAAAACTAAAAATTAAAACTAAACATTAATTAACATTGCAAAAAAACTATGCATTAGTGAAAAATAATTACTTTAAATAATTTTTTCATAGAAAATTTCCTAATTTTTTCGTTTTTGCTACCATCATTAATTTCGTATGATAAATATTTTGAATACTAGATCATTTTATGCAAAATTAATTGTAGTTTAATTCATGCTTTTGCATGCTTTTCCATGCCATAAAATTGCAATAATAAAACGTGTGTAAAATTTTCTGGGTTCTCTTAGCTCTTTAGAAAAGTTTAAAGTTGAGTAAGCATAATTTCATGATAAGATTTTAAAATTTAATTTCATCACCTTATAGCCCAAGCTAAATAATGTCGGGTGAATCAAAAAAAAATTTCATTACTTTTATGCCCAAGCCATTTTATGTGCAAGCATTAAAAAAAGACCAGCTAAGAGTAAATAAAACACTGAATCGAAGATTCACAATTTCAGTAATGAAAGAGATCATTGCTGAGATATAATTCGTAATGTATACATTATAATGATTTTAAGCCAAAATGCAAACACCGATTTAATTAGCTTGGAATTGGAAACACCGATTTAATTAGAAAGATGAACTGCCTGGACTGCCAAATTTCTCTTCGCGATTCGGACTTAATCCAGCATCAGCTTGGTTTGCATCTGGGAAGCTGTGCCACTGCGCCCAAATGGAACTGCTCCAACTGCTCTTTCGCCTCCTTCGAACCCGCTCAAGCTGTTCTTCACTCACTCATGCTGAGCCACGGCTCAGTCAAACTGTCGCTTCCAAACCACTCTATTTCTAGCAGCCTGTTGAAATTTCAGTCCGCCGCAGCATCGGAATCGATGAGCAAAAAAGAGGTCCTCAAAACCCACTCCTCAGTTCCTTGGGGCAGTGAAACTGTTTCCGATTGCAAAGAAGGTGAAGCAAACATTGCCGATGAAGCTAGCCTCGGCAGTTGCATCAATTCGGAAAGCAAAAGGCTTAGTTCGCAAGAAATCACGGACACTATGACCTGCCTTCGCTGCTGTTCTACGCTGAACATTTTCAGAAAGTTTTCATCCACATTGTATGACCAGCTTTCCTGTCTTTCATGAATTGCAAAAGTTGGAGCAGGGTTGCCCGATGTGAAGAGCATATTACGGCCTGTTTCAAGCTGCGTCCCTTTGCCTGTGGATCTTGCGGCTTGCCATGTACGAAGAAAAGTAATGTGCGCAGGCATCAAAAACAAACGCCCCAGTGCAGGTTATCCTAGTCCATCTCAGCTGAAACAAGTGAGAAATGGCTTTCTATTTTAACAGCGATGGAGCAGTAGTACTTGTGAACCAAGCTGAGGACGAGGCGACTGTGCGTCTGGGATTTCGTGAATGCAGCAATACGTAACTGAACGAAGAACAGGACATAC
>JASANA010012488.1:0-14135 GCA_030248095.1 Ptycholaimellus sp. GST1_10 | reverse complement strand
GTCAGCCACCGCGTAGGCTGCAAAGGCGGACTCCTTTTGGCCCGCACTGATGAGATCAGCCACCAGTTTGGCTGCAAAGCAGACTCAAAGTAGTCTGTGCTCATCCAGTCAGCCACCAAGTAGGCTGCGAAGGTGGACTCCTTTTGGCCCGCACTGACAAGATCAGCCACCAGTTTGGCTGCGAAGCAGACTCGATGTAGTCTGCGCTCATCCAGTCAGCCACTGAGTAGGCTGCGAAGGCAGACTCCTTTTGGCCCGCACTGACAAGATCAGCCACCAGTTTGGCTGCAAAGCAGACTCGAAGTAGTCTGCATTTGTCGAATAGCCGCTGGGTAGGCCTCGACTGATGCTGAGGTTCATTGTTCCGTTCTCCTTCCCATGTCAATAACCAGCCACCTGGTAGGCTGGGTGCTGTCATTGCCACCTGGTAGGCCTGCGCTGTCGCGAATCCTGTGCTCGTCAGCTCAGAGTTCCGTAGAACAAATTCACTCTCCTCTGCATCCTCCTTCCATCCGTCGATGACTCAAGGTGGCAAAAGGCGTACTAGGCCTTTGCAGAGTAACAAATGGGCCGCTGTGCCTCCGAAGAGAGAAGGAACGAGGGGCTTTGCCAGCCCTTCACGTGACGCCGCTCCCATGTCGGTCGTCCCAGCTATTGAATCCTGCTGTTCTCCCGCTTCCTCAGCAAATGGGCAGAGTGGAGCAGGGCATGCCCCTGCAGTCTCTCTGCCTCCCCCCCATAAGGGCAACAGAGAAGAGTAGCAGTGAGGCCGAGTAGTTGTTGCCCGCTGGCTCTTTGTAGCTCTTAGGCGGGGCTTTCTGCAGGCATCTGAATTCGCAGTTCAATCCGCAGTCGTAGTCCACAGAGGAAGGCTGCTGTGAAGGAATTGCTAATGACAGATGTTGCATCGTTGCCGTGCTCAGGTCTGCAGTCGGAGTCCACAGAGGAAGGCTGCTAGAGATGAGAAGCTTGGCAGTTGAGTTTTAGTCCTACTGTTTGTCAAATCCTATCCGCAGTTGGAGTCCACAGAGGAAGGCTGCAGGAGGAGGATTGCAGGGACAGATTGACTCTTGACGTAGTTGCTGCTGTTTGACGTCTCCCGTTGCAGTCGGAGTCCACAGAGGAAGGCTGCTGAAGCAAGAGTACAGGGACAGTCTGAACTCCTGGTGGCCGTAGACCTGTGCCTGCCGAATCAGGCCGTGTAGACGGGGTGGCCGTTGGCCTGTGTCTGGTTCAGGTTGCAGTCAAAGGCGGCCCAGTTGCCGCTGAGCTTGCTGAACTAGATCATGTATAAACAGATGGCTGGAGGCCTGCGCCAGTCGCATTACTTTCCTTTGTAGCTGAAGAGCAGAGAAGAAATGTGCTGGCCATTGATGAACATTGACTCATCATTCTTTAGCGACCAATCGATTGGCATGGAATGAGAAGAGGTCAATGGGCATCTGGAGGCTGTAGGCGAAGATCTGGACGCAGAAGCCAAAGCCATAGGCAGAGGTCTGGAAGCCATAGCCTTTGCAGATTTGCACCATCAAAAAGGTCAGCAAATCTCAATCAGATGCAGTGCAGAACCGAAGTTCCGTAGATATCTTCTTTTATCCGTCTTTAGGATAATAGAAGCGTAGATGAGAAGTTCGCCGCAGAGTTTCATTAAAGTAAACTTTAATGCTATAGTCGGCAATATTTGAAAGGCAGAATCGATGCCGCTCCTTTCAGGCCTCCTTGAAGGATGAAAGGAGGAAGAAGGTTTGTAGATGATTGCCGGTGTCCATCTATATGCTGTCCAAGCGGTGCTTGCTGAAGCCAGTCTGGGCCTTGGGGCTCCGCAAGGAGTGCTTGGGGGTAGATGGAGAGGAAGGTTAAGGAGGGGTAGGGGACTGTCGGCGTCCATCTGTGCACTGTCCAAGAGGCGCCGGCTGGAGAGGCTATGTGTCTCGATGATGCCCAGCTAGGCGTACTGGCTGGGCGGAGTGCACTCGAGGCCACTCTTGGCTGGTCGAGGTTGGATGGGCTGGGGTAGAGAGGAGGTGCTTTGAAGACTTGCAGATACACTGACGGTGCGAATGGCCATGTTCTTGTGGCGGCGATAAAAGAGGCTAGTCTTCAGCTCCTGTCTGTTGTCTGAGAGGCATTGGCTGGAGAAGCTCTGCGGGTGCTGGAGGCCAGTCTCAGTTTTGGAGGGGGTGGGGCTGGAGGGCACAAGTAAGGTGCTATGAAGACTTGCTGATGCGCCAGTGATGCGAAATACGATGATCTCGAAGTGGCAATAGAAGAGGCTAGTCTTCAGCTCCTGCCCTTAGGAGAAATTACAAGTTAAGGGGTCTTATAGGATGGCTATTCTCCTTGGCGGCAGAAGGGATGCCTGTGGCATTGCCCTGGCTCACAAAGTGGCCATAGTCACAGACCCACTGCGTGGGTGTGACGTAGGTTTCGTCCATAATTCCAGACCTACTGGTCCCTGGATATTATCCTTCAGGATTTCCAGGTGGGTTGACCTTTGGCCCTCGGGTTTTCGACTCCTCAGTGGAACACCCGAGATATACACGGCTTATTTTAATCAACAGATGTCAAGTGACTGCATCTAAGTGCGGTCGTACACAGACAGTTTTATCTTATCCATCTGGATAAGGGGACGTGATTGTCCCTAATAGCTTAGCAAATTTGTGTGCTTTGCCTCCAGCGATGCTGTTGAAGGCGAATGGATATTGGAATCGAAGTTTCTTCCCGGTGGCGACGATGTCAGCATTGGAAAAACCTCGCTGCCTTATTGTGTGACAGATCAACTTGATTTCCTCAGCAAAGTCTGGCCAGGTGTTGCATGCTCTCGATGCTCTGAGCATTTGTGCGAACAGTACATTTTTACCTGTGCTTGCTGGTTGATTGCTGTCCTTCCATGGCATGTTGAGTACCTCGAAGTTAAAGTCTCTGCGTTTGTCATAGAGCTTTCTTCTTGTACCTTCCCTTTCCAGATTCAAATCCAAGAAGTGAATCCATTCGTCATTTTCGTCTTCAAATGTAAGGGGTAATGAGGAGGGGTAAATGGACTTGCAAGCATCCTTTAAGGCTGTTGTGCCTACTGCAAGGATGTCGTCCACGTAGCGTCTGCAGTGCTTTAGCCTTTTCGCAGTAGCTATGTTGTGCCTATTAGTCATAAAGTCGAACTCTAGTTTCGAAAGGACTAAATCAGCTATGATTGGGCTACAACTAGAACCCATAGCGATACCTTTAACCTGCTGGAAATTGATCCCTGCGAATGACACAAAGGCATTGTTTGTGATATCATTCACCAAGGACTTTAATTCCGGCATGCCGAGACTATAAGACATTTTCTTTAGGCTATTATGGAGGTAACAGGAACGGCCTATGGTAGCAAATTTGTACCTTCTGCCGATGATGTCTATAATTTCATGGAGTTTACTCCTTATGAGATTATGCTCTAGAGCCGTGAATAGCGTGCTAAAGTCAGCCGTGCAAATCGCTCCTTTTCTGCCCATGGAATTGAGCATTTTGCAGATTTCCATCGAGTTCGAAACACTCCAGTAAGTGTTTAGTCCTCGTTGTTTGCCGATCATTTCCGCATAGCGTTTCCAATGCTTCTTTATTTCAGCTAGGATTCGCGTCAGCAAATCATTTAATTGCTTCATGGAGCTTTTTGAAGCCCCAGCAATAAATCTTGCTTTTGGCGGGTTTTTATGAAACTTTGGACCATGCCAAAGGATCGGTATGCACTTCATATCTGGGTCCATATCTGTTTTTAGATATTTTTCCAGGAGAGATTCATGTCTGGTTACAAGAATCTCAGTTGATAAGTCCGTTGCTAGGTACGTTCCGTTACCTAGCACCCTTACAACGTCCTCTTCGATTGCCACTCCCATCTCTTCGCAAAGCTTTATCGCGTAACCTTTTTTACAGGCTATTGAGAAGTTAGTGGCCGCTTTATCCACTGGAGCGAGCACATAGGTCTTGTGGAGCTTTTTGATAGCTTCCACCCCTGCTGTGTGTTTTCTGGTAAGGTTGTCATAGCTTTTACACTGTCTCGATTTTTTGGTCGAGACGGCGTATAATAGCTTTTCTCTGGTGCATGTATATTGAAATGATATTTCATGCACGGAGAAATTTAGGTGTTTGCTAAGGTAGAATGACCAATGAACTAATGTTCCTGCGGAACTCATTGCAGCTTCTTCTACTTTGGCTGATAAATGGGGCCTATATTTAGTGCCCTTATTAAGGAGCATTCTTGCATCATCTGAGACCCAATCGGTTTTCCCAGTGCAAACATGCCCTTTGACTAGAAGATCGTTTCGTGCAGTCGAACATTCACATTTCTATTGCAGGATCGTTGCAAGTTTCTTTACATCGAGGTTTTTCAAAAAACCGCTGTAATTGAAGCACATCAGTCCAAGTTGCATGTTTGTTTTTGTAATTAACTGCAATGGTCTTGGATCCGATCCATCCGTCTTTTTAATTTTCTTATTAACAAGGTATTCTCGGCTGTTGCCAAGATGCGCGGCCTTTGTTCCAGATAATAAGCTAAGCAATTCCTTTTAACTGCTTTAAGATACTGCCGCAGCAAACGTATCTGCCAAATCTAAGCTGACTTTATTGAAAAACCAGTAATTTATGGATGTTCGAATTTTTGAAACATCAAGATTTTAGGTTTTTGACTATAAATCAAGAAATAATAAATGTGTCGAAAAATTCTATTATCAACTTCAATATATCACCATTAGAGACGTACATGCCAAAATTCAACTGATTTCATTGAAAAACCATCGATTTATGGATGTTCAAATTTTTGAAACATCAAGAATTTAGGTTTTTGTCCATAAACTGAGAAATAACAAATATTTCGGAAATTCCTTTTGCCAGCTTCAAGATAGCACCTCGACGGACGTATCTGCCTAAAATCAGCCAATTTCATTGAAAAACCAGTGATTTATGAATTTTCGTACTTTGAAACATCAAAAAATTGAGTTTTGGGCAAAAATCGAAAAATTACGTCAAGCCCAAAAAATGGCCTAGAGATATCACCCAGGCGGACTTTCATGCAAAAAATCAGCCAATTTCGTTGAAAAACCAGTGATTTATGAATTTTCGTACTTTGAAACATCAAAAATTTGGGTTTTGGGCGAAAAACGCAAAATTACGTCAAGCGCAAAAAATGGCCTGGAGATACCACCCAGTCGGACCTTCATGCAAAAAATCAGCCAATTTTGTTGAAAAACCGCGGAGGCCCGCCCCCGGAAAGACACATATATATATATGCGGACAGACGGACGCAAAAATGGGGTAACTGGTTAAGCTGGCCTTGGCCGCCCGCCGCTTCGGGCAGGGCGCCAGAGCTCCTCCGCCTCCGGGCACGGGTGCTACGGCCCCTACGCTTCGCCTAGCATGCTTCGCATGCCAGGCTACGCTCCGTGGCCTCCGCACCCATGCCCTCCGGCCTCCGGAGCTCTGACTGCCCTGCCCTCTGCGGCAGGCGGCCTTCGGCCGCGCAAAAATACGTGATGGACACAGCTTATTGCTTAGGATGCTTGCATGGACGGTGCTGATGCGTACAGGGGCTTGAGCCCCTATGTCCATTTTAGAAGAGTCAATTCTTCTGCTACATTCGTAGCTTGCAAGCAATTGGTACGTTCTGAAGCCAATTTGATCTGCGATCAATTTGCTTAAAGTTGTTAGTTCGCGCAACTCTTTATTATTTAATCGCTGCATTAGCGAATAAATAGTGGCTAGTTGCCAAGAGTGTTCTGTTATCTCTTCCAGGAACCGCCTTTGACCACTATCAGTTTTGATATACACCTTTCTTCGGGTGCAGATTTTGCAAACCAAGGGAATGTTTTGCGGCTTGCAGGATCGACACATTCGTCGAAACTGCCGAAACCTTTAACGCTCATATTCAAACCCCATGGGTAGGCTGTGTTCAATGCCTTTATGAACTCAGCCTCCGTGCCCGTAATGTCCATGTCTGTATTGCTTAGCACGCTAAGTACGGGGATCACTGTGTGTCCGTGTCCCGACACAAAGTGTCTATACAGAGCAGTGTCCTCTTCTTTCTTCTCTATTTTTTGGACGTGCTGTCGTATCCTGTCCCTAAGTTTTTGTCTTGTGATGCCGACATATTTGGCCTCACAGGCTTCAACTGGGCATGATAGGATGTAGACTACATTTCTACTGTCACAGCTTATATCGCCGCTCAACTCATGTGCAAACATTTTGCCTGAAGATGGATTTTTTGTCCGCATCTTCTCTGTTTGGCGCCACAGCGGGCAAGTTTTGCATCTACTGCATGGCTTGACTCTGCTTTCTTGTTGAAGCATATCAGGAGTTTTGCCTAGGCATAGCAGGCTCCCATCCTTTCGGAAGAGCACAGCCTCTTTGCCTCTCTTTGTCTGTTCTGCCCCTAAGTAGGGGAGGGTAGCCTTGTTTGGTCCTAGGCTGTACCAGCTGTCGGAACGCGCTCTGGGGCTGGATGGGATGCCCTGGCATCAACTGCCACACTAAGCGGACGTTCATTAGAACCACCGGTCCGCCCCCGTCCATGGTTGAGGCGGCCTGAATGTTGCGTCCTGGGGTTGCACCTTTCAAGGTCGTCTGTCCCGGGACTAAGGTTTATCTCTGTTCCTTGTATTCTCATTTGGGTGTGAACCTTTAGGCAAGGTTCCAGCCGTTTTGAGTCAGGAAGAGTGTTGTCTGGTTTTGGCTACTGTAGATGCGGTTAGATGTGCATAAACTGCGCAGGCTCACAGGCCTTTCATAATCGCTGTCTGGACAAATGTCACAGCCAAGCCACTCTCACAACCTTCAGGATCGCCGCCGCTCTAGTCTGAAGCGACTGTTCAACGGGGGCGAGCTGAAGATGTCTTCCGGTGCCACTCCCTTGGGGAAGCGGTCGCGGCGGAAGGGGAGCAGTTCTGAGGCCAAGGAGTCCAACGAGTCCAAGCAGGCCAGGCTGTCCACGTCCAGCACCTACGCCACACCCATGGTGCTATCTTTTTTAGCTCCTTTTGCTTGATGGTGGGTGTAGGTGCAGGGGTTGTTGGCATTCATCTGTACGCTGTCTGCATGGCACTGGCTGAAGATGCTCTGCATCTCAGAGATGCTCATTGTATGAAGAGTGTTTGAGGTGCAGGGGTTGTTGGCATTCATCTGCACGCTGTCTGCATGGCACCGGCTGAAGATGCTCTGCATCTCAGAGATGCTCAGTTGGGCGCACTTGGCATAGAGGAATGCACTCCTGGCCTTTCTTGATCTGCCTCAGTGAAGGGGGAGGGTTGAGGGTAGATAGAAGGTGTCTTGAGGACGTGCTGAGTGCGCCGGCGGCTAGATAGGCGATGTTCTCGTAGCGGCCGTAGCTGATGCATGCCCTCTGCATCCATTCCTATGAGGAGTGGAGGAAGGGGGTAGTTTGAGGATGCTGTTTATGACGATGTTGGTGCGTTCGATGCACTGTTCATCTGGCTGTGGTCCTTCTAGGCCTTGGCCACCTGGCTCAGGTTCAGTCCAGAGACAGGTGAGGCATGGCCGCGCAATTGGAGGTGCTGGCCTGTAGGCTTAGATTCTGGGTTCCTGTTTGGGTACCCTTCTCTCTCGCCCGGCGGCGAAAGTAGAGGTAGGGGTTATTACAGGTGAGGGAAGATGGACGCGCGTGTCGGCGGTGCGAAAGGTGGGCGGTCTAAGCTAGGCAATGCTTAGGGGCCTGTCGCACTGGAGGCTGTGAGGCTTTGAGGGGAGGAATTGAGGGGGCTTGTACGTCGGAGGAGCACTGGGCGGACATGCAGGGCTTGTAAGGCTCGGGCATCTGGTACAAGCGAATCCGCTGGAGGGAGGACTGGAGGTCCTTTGGCCGCATACAAGCCACTGGATGGGAGGGCAGCGATGCTTTGGCTGCGCCTTTTGGGCATCAAAGATTGATGAGGGCCTTTCAAGGGTGGTGAGAAAGTAGTACTTTCTCTGCACTTCTTATGACTGGAACAGTTGGCCTGGTTGAACTGCTCCAAGTTCTGCAGCTCGGGATGACAGTGTATTGTCTGCTCGGGTTTACGTCATTTCTTTTACGTCGATTCTCTAGGCCCATAGGCAAGAGGTGGTGGCCGTGGAATTGCTTACAGCCCAGCTCGGCTAAAATTTGTCAAAATGTTCTCAGTTACTGTGATCTACAGAATATTTGAAATTCTTTTATACTTACAGGAAACCTTGCCCTAAGTCTCTAGTTTATGTCCTGAAAAGCAGAGCTCATAAAATGCAAATTCACACATTTTATGATTGATTGAGTGAAGATAGCTAGAAATTTTTCATTTCACAAAAAATTAAATCTTGTGTAAAGAACATGCACAGGCCATCTGAGATCTAGATTGTTTGCTCACATCATAAGTTTGCTAGATCAACAGATTAAACAATTTTATACTTTGAGTTTTAATATGAGCTTTTTAAGCGTAAAATTAGGCAAGTTATGGCCTAAAACGTTTAGGAGGTTAAGGTTTAGCAAAGTCTCCAGCTCCTTTGGTATCTAACCTCCCCTTACATTTTTGTCCATAACTAGCCTCAAACTGAACCTATAAAACTTTTAAAGCCATGTTTGGTACCATGAGAGTTTGTTCTTTTAAACCATGATAAATGCACTGTATTACTATACATTTTCTTCGTTAGAAAGTATAAAGTTTCAAAAATTTTAAATTTTGATTTTTTAAAATTTTTGTTATTATTGGCAGAAATGAGCCCAGCGTTGGCAGTTTGCATTAAAAATTTTGCCAGAAATGAAAACTAGGGACATTTTTACCCCTGGAACAGCGCAGCAAATTTTGGTTTAGAGGGTTTAAATTTTGGTTTATTTTGTCATTTATAAACGCTCTCAATTTACTTGGCACATTTTTAAACATCAATTTGTATAGCTCTCTTCACTCAATCAATCATAAAATGTGTGAATTTGCATTTTATGAGCTCTGCTTTTCAGGACATAAACTAGAGACTTAGGGCAAGGTTTACTGTAAGTATAAAAGAATTTCAAATATTCTGAAGATCACAGTAACTGAGAACATTTTGACAAATTTTAGCCGAGCCGGGCTGTAGTTGACTGCCGCGAAGAGTTTTCCACAGCTTGGGATGACATGAAGCAATTGTTCAGGCGGAGGGCAGCGAAGAATTGATGCAGCTTGGGATGATGCTGAGCAATTGTTCAGGTTGAGTGCCGTGAAGAAAGGGACGCAGCTCGGGATGACCCTGAGCAATTGTGCAGGCTGCTGCAAAGAATTGACACAGCTCGGGATGACACTGACAATTGTTCAGGTTGAAAGCCGTGAAGAATTCATGCAGCTCGGGATGACACTGAGCAAGTGCTGCAGGTTGAAGGTGGAGAAGAAGTTGACGCAGCTCAGGATGATGCCGGGCAAGTTGCAGTCATTGATGGCTGCGAAGAGATTGATGCAGCAAAGGATGACGCTGACAACTTGCTCGGGGTATGGGTGCTGAGCTGAAAGCAGGGCAGAGTGGAAGGAGTTGCCGGAGCAGAGCTGTCTGTTGGCTGCTCCAAAAGAGGCTTTGTTGAGTTACGTAAACTTTATGTTTAGCGCTACTCTTGCCTCCTTTTGGATTCGTCGAAAGAAGTGTAGAAAGAATTTGCATATCTCAATAGATAGTGCAAAGTCTGGCAGGTGGCGAATTGATCGCAGTTGGCCAATTTGTCATTGTGTCCGTGGAGGCAGAGCTGGAAGCCGTCCAGGTTTCCGTCTGCCAGGTACACCACTGACCTCTTACTGCTGGGCAGAGTGAGGAGGGGGGGGGGCTGGAGGCAGGAGACCTTTTGAGGTCTGGAGTGGGTGCCTTCCAGACGGGGAACTTCATGATGCTGTACGCGTTCATGCAGTTGCCGGAGTCATTGCGGAAGCCGTCCAGGATTCCGTAGGCCTGGTACACCACTGACCTCTGGCTGCAGTTGCAGGAAGGAAGGGGAGTGATAGTGACGGCCTTCGTGGAATTAGAGAGACGTCTTCCAAAGGCGGAGCTTCATGGCGCTGTGCGTGTACATGTAGCCACCAGAGTAGAAGGCGGCGCAGATGCTGGACTAGTTCCGATTGATGCTGGAGCAGAGGATGGGCAGCAAGCAGTGGCTGCAGTCGAACGGGTGGAGTTTGGAGGCCAGTTGAATGTCGCCGATGGCGAGCTGGAAGTGGCAGAGGCCGCAGTCGAAGTTGTCCAGGATGCTAAACACGTTGCAGCCCGTGGCGTTCAGGTTCCAGTTGTGGCCATCCAGAAAGCCGCAGCGAGAGCAGTGGGTGTCCGGGAACTACGCGGTCTTCGAGGACGGGCAGAAGGAGGATGGCGCAGGTCTCTGGAGGGCCCTTTGTGGATGGCGTTGCTGTCGGGGCACGCACAGAGGACGAAGGCCTCAAAGGCATTGCGCTCTCTGTTGACGCTGTCCATGAAGTAGTCCTTCTGGCCGTAGGCGAGCAGGCTAGGGTTGCAGATGGCCGGCAGGGCATAGAGGCCGCAGCGGATGCAGTCCACTAGGCTGTGCCCAGGCAGGCCACTGTCAATCATCAAAGAGTAGAGGTTGATTCTGAATCGGTTTCGCCAAGTGTCTTCCAGTTTCTTGCGCTGAGATTCACCTAATCGGAAGATTAGTAAATCTAGATGGGAGGAGTCGAAAGACGTTGGCCAATTCTGAATCGGGCTGGTCTTCTCCAGTGATGCTTGAAAGTTTACAAATCCGAAAGGATTCATAAACGGTGATGGCCAGTGTAGATTGCAGCTGATGGCAGTGAGTTTGAAAACTGATTGGAGCCAATTTCCAAACTCGAGCAGCGGAGGCGTAGCTTCTCCTGGATAGCTGTTGCTGTTGACCGGCAAAGATTGCAGCAGGCAGCAGTGAGTTCCAAAAACTGATTGGAGCCAATTTTCGAACTCAAGCAGCAAAGACGAATCATTGGCTGGAAGGCTGATAGCTGCTGGCCGGTGAAGATTGTAGTGGGCAGCAGCGAGTTTGAAAACTGACCGAAGCCAATTTTGAAACTCTAGCAGCAGATGCAAAGATTCCATTGCTGGCTGGTGGCTGCAGGGAATTTCAGAATCCGTTCAAGGATAATGAAATTGCTGTCGACAATGCTTGCGTAGATAGCAGGAAAACAACTTTTCAGTTAGTTTTCGATGCTCAAGCAGCAAAGTTGATCTCGTGCTGATGGAGACTGGGGCTGGTAGTGGAGTGCTTTGAAAACTGACAGTAGCCACGTTTTCAAAGTCCAGCTGTGAAGTCGTTTTCGGAGCTGGTTGGCTAGCAGCAGTAGAATTTTCAAAATCCGTTCAAGGATAATGAAATTCTGTTGACGATGCTTTGATGATGGCATGAAAAGAAACTTTTCAGTTAATTTTCAATGCCCTGCAGCAAAGTCGAATCTGGTCTCAATCGTCGGCATAGGACGATTTCACAAAATCCATAAGGATAGAGTGAAATCATTGAAGCGGGCTGGTAGTCGAAGAGGAACTTTTCAGTTTGCTCTGGACCCGTCGCAGCAGAGTACGGTGGCACTGACGTTGGCTGACATCATCGATGATGTTGGCTGACGTAGAGAGTTTCGCAATATCCGCTCAAGGATAGTGTGAAACTCGGAGCTGCGATGTTGCTGGTGAAGATCAGACATTGAAAATAGACTCAAAGTCAATTTTCAATTCCTTGCAGCGTAGTCTCAGATGCCGCCGGATCGGAGTTCTCGATGCCGTCTCTGGCTGGGTGAAGTCCGGGCGCTGCAGGTGATTCTGTCTGGCAGCCAAGCGAAGGCTGGCATTGCAGGCTGGTCTCGATTCGCTGTCCTGTGACTGGAGCCGTTGACTTGAAAGCTGGCTGTTAGAAGGTGGCTTGATCAAAGGCTGGAGTTGTAGAAAGGGCGCTGTAGGCAGAAGTTGGGCTGGGCATTGTAGTCGGCTTTGTAGAGGTGGTAGGTCGAAGGGTACAGCTTAGCAAACCAAGCTCTCTGTACCAAACGCTGTGGTGGATTGCAGCAGTAACATAGCGAGGATCTCTTTATTCATGCACCGAAGAGGAGAAAGTGGGGGGAATTGGGAGCAGGTTCAGGACAGAATGAATGCAGGCACGGCGCTGCCCGCTGCACCAGCTCAAGGTCAACGAAACTGGCTTGGGAAACGCCACACAACCTAAACAAAATCTGGAACTATTTTCGCAAATTGACAAAAAAAGTCCTGGGAAAACTGGCAACGTACCTGGCTGCAAACAATGAGACCTTTGGGTATCGTTGTTACCAGCTAGCGGCAAGCTTCTTAGCTGGAAATTTTCCGGCTGAAGGGAGCAAACCTCGTACAAAACCGAAACTACGAGTACAGTTTGATTATCAAAACCAGTACTCTTAGATCGCGAATCCTTCCAAAATCATCAAGAAGATCAAAGGAGGACTGGGGATAGACATGCCTGCAGTACAGATTCTGTCAATTCCTCCAAAGCTGCTGAGGAGCTATCTGTTGAATTACAGCAAGTTCCTTAAAAATCTGTCCACCGATGAGCTACAAAAGATTGTCAATGGGCAGTGCCAATGCGATCAAAATCCAAAAGACATTTTGGTCAATGGTCATGTTAACACGGGAAATTTCTACTGGTTGAAACCCTCTCAAAGAGAGATGCTCAACAATGGCACCAAATACTGTCTGCATTCAAACTCGAGTCACGAATTGGCTCTTGAAAAATGCGAAGAGGCAATTATCAAATTATCCGAAAGAATGTTTGATAAAAACCTCTTGTCCAGAGACTCCGCCCAAGCTCTGCTAAGCAGAGCAAGGTAACAACTCGATCGACTGAAAAGACGTTTTTCAGAAGGATTGAGAAAGTGGCACTCCTACACAGCAAAAACCAAATCGGAAGGAAGAGGTTTAAAACTGTCAAAGGATCTTCACAAGGACTTTGTCATCACTCCTGTTGACAAAGCGGCAACCAATTTTGCAATTCTCTGTAAAAAAGGTTACGTTCTCCGACTATGTTGACAACGACTTCTCCGAAAACGAATTTTTGAGACACTGCATTTTCGTACACTGTGCCTTTAAAGTCTCAGGTGAATCACCATAGTATATTTTTGACCGCAAAGCGGGCCCAAAGTGCCAGCTTTGCAGTCTATACATGTAAACAACTTATTGTCTATATATATATATAATATATATATATATTTTTTTTTTTTTTTTTTTTTTGGTTTTTTTTTTTTTTTTTTTTTTTTTTTTTTTTTTTTTTTTTTTTTTTTTTTTTTTTTTTTTTCTTTTTTATTTTTATTATTTTTTTTTTTTTTTTTTTCTTGGAAGGGCCGGGGCCTGCAGGTTCTCGACCAAATATCGCGGAAAATAGCTTTTTCCTGAAAGCTAAAGCTTGCCGCTTGGATCCTGGCAGGGTAGACCTGTTCACAATTCATATAAAACAAGTCCAAATCTGTGCTTACTTTTGAAGTTGGTGGCAAAACCACAGAGTTTCCCTTTTGAGCGACAAAGTTTCATGAATTTCAATATTTCAATTTTGGGTTACAGAACTGTGAGGGATAGCTTCACGGTCACCTATTGCGCTTTGAGCCATTATACTTGTTTCTAGGAGAATTTGTTTATCCATTTAGGGTGTATTTTCAATAGGTGATTTTGAAACCTGGTAATCCCTTGAGACCTTAACCAATCCTCTAAAGGCAGTTGTCGCGCAAGCGCGCAGAAGTTTGAGCCAAGTTCCCTATCGTAGTCTGCCTTCACTTTAGGAGACGCGTACTTCTTTGCCTCCAAGTAGGTATCTCAGTTTGAACCCAAGGGGACGCTTATCCCGCCTTTCTAGAAGTTTCTCTGGCCCTGTGCGTACCCTCTCTCCACACTCCCTTCAGTCGCACTCTCCACCTCCTCTTTCCCCTCCATTTCAACACCTCCACTCCTACTCCCATTGAATTGCTACCCCAAACACAATTCTTTTAGTGAGTCTTTAGAAGTGTTTGAAGCTTCCTTTAGCAATTAGAGAGGTGTTGTTTTCGTGCCCTTTTAGGAATTCGCGAGGGCCCATTTTAGATGCTATGCTGAGTTTAAGATGCACTTTTCAGTGTTTTATCCTTGCATTGCAACTGGTTATTACCCAACGTATTCAGAGAGAAAAAGGCAACCCAAAAGAGAGAGAAGCCAAATGG
>JASANA010012487.1:0-11939 GCA_030248095.1 Ptycholaimellus sp. GST1_10 | reverse complement strand
CACTGGGAGGCCGTAGCAGTGGCAGTGCAAGCAGTCCACTGAGTTGGGTCTGCTCCCATAGTCGTCCGCGTAGAAAAGGAAAGCCGTTGATGAGTCTCTTTGCTCCTTGTCTTTTGCCGTTGCTTTTCTAATTTACATGATCATAAGGATCAGTAAATAATGCGACGTTGAAAGACGGCATTTTGACTCTGAGGTTCGGCCCATCTTTTCTTCAGCGATGCTCGATCGTTTATAAATCCGCCAAGATTTATAAACAGGCTGGCCGGCGATTGCAGCAGGTAGCAGGGAGTTTTGGACTGGTCAGAGACGGTTCCAAAACTCTAGCAGCGTAGACGTTGCTTGCTGGATAGCTGGTCTGGTTGGCCGGCTCGGTTGCAGCAGAGGCCAGGAGTTGAAAACTGATCGGAGCCAATTTTCAACTTTGGCAGCGAAAATACGCGGTCGCTCTTGGCTGCAGACAATTTCAAGATCCGTCCAAGGATAATGAAATTGCGATCGACGATGCTTGTAGAGCCAGCATGAAAACAACTTTGCAGTAAGTTTTCGATGCCCAAGCAGAGTTGAGTCTGTGCCGACGTTGACTGTGGCTGGCAGCGAAGATCTTTGATAATTGACAACGGCCAATTTCAAAGGCTGGCATCGAAGGCGGATCGATGCTAGTAGCTGGCAGCTGTAGAGAAATTCAAAATCCTTTTCAGGATGATGAAATTCTGGAGACGACGCTGATGACGTCAGCAATGAAAAGAAACTTTTCAGTTAATTTTCAATGCTCTGAAGCGAAGTCGATTGTTGTCTTGATCGTCGGCGGTCAATGATTTCATAAAATCCGCAAGGATAAATGAAATCATCGAAGGTAGATGCTATTTTTGAAGAGAACTTTCAGTTCGCTTCAAGACCCTTCGTGGCAGCAGATTACGGTAGCAAGTGTGCCGTGTGACGTGTCGGAGTTTCCTGTTTACGCCGAAGATGGCGTGATGGATGATGGCTGGAAACTCGGCGTCGGGGGTTTCCTGTTTACCGCCAAAAGATGGCGTGATGTCTGGAAACTCGGCGCTGCGATGTTGCTGGTGAAGAACGGATATTGAAAAAGAGACTTGGAAGTCAATTTTCAATTCCATGCAGCGTAGTCGCAGTTGCTGTCGCATAGAAGTTCACTGGGCCGGCTCTGGCTGAGTGAAGCTCTGGGGCTGCAGGGTGTCCTGTCGGGCAGCGAAGCGAAGTGCAGCTTTGCAGGCTGGGCTCGATTCGCTGTCCTGGCTCTGTAGATCGGTGACTGGGGCTTTGGACTCGATCGCTGGCGGTGGAAGGCGGCGATGTCCAAAGGCCGGAAGTTGTGGCGGAAGCGGTAGTTGTCGCCGGAAGTGGCGGAAGTTGGCGGAAGTGGTGCTGGGCGTTGTAGTAGCATTGTAGAGGTGGTCGGTCGAAGTACAGATAAGCTAACGAGCTCTCTGCTTTACCAAACGCTGTGGTGTTAACAGCAGGAACATAGCGAGATTCTCTTTCGTAAGTCACCGGAAGAGGCCCGGAAGAGCCGGGAAGGAGAGCGGAACAGGTTAGGGCATCTTGGGGAAAATAGACAGACTGATCCCGGCCTCCCTTCCGCCCGCCTCGTCAACATGGGACGGACGAAACAGGTTTGGGAAACATCACAGGTGGGGTTGGGGGGTTGTTTGTTTGTTTTTTTTTGGGGGGGGGGGGGGGTTTTTTTTGTTTTTTTTTTTTGCTTTTGTGTTTGGTTGTGTTTTTTTCTTTTGGTTTTCGCGTTCTGGGGGGCTGGGCGCCGGGGTTGGGGGGTGGTGCTTGGCGCTTTGCTGGTGCTGCTCTTTGTTTCGTGCCGGCGCGCCTCCGCCGCTGGCCTGCCTGGCGCGCCCCAAGAAGCAGCCACAGCTGCCGGACCACCCACTCTGCCCATTCCACCATCTTGGAGCTCACGCTCCAGGACCTGGTCTATGCCATTCAAGACCTGGCAGCCGTCCACCTGCAGCCTCCCGCCTACCAGAACATCCAGCAAGGACTGCCACTGCCAACCTATGAGCCACCGTCAGCGCCTGACCAGCCCACCACCCCAGCCCAGCTGCCAGCTCCGGCGCCCATCCAGTTTGCTGCCCTGGCCCAGCAGCTGGCTCTGGTGCCCATCCATAATGCCACCCTGGCCCAGCCGCACCCCCACTGCAGCATCCCAAAGATCAAGCACATGACGGAGACCTTTGATGGGTCTGCCAATTACCCACGCTTCTGCTCCTGGGTGACAAATTTGCTGGAGCAGATGCCGATGCCTGAGTGGGACAAGTTCTACTACCTGTACAATGCATGCCAGGGCAGAGCCAAGTCCAAGATCACCTGCCTGGACCCCAACACTCTGGGCAACTTTGGCCATGCCCTCACTGCCCTGGATGCCAACTACCAGCATGCCAACCTCCTCAAGACCACTCTCTTCCAGCAGCTGACCAAGCTTCTGACGGTGATTGACAAGGACCTGGACAGCATGGAGGCCCTCGCGGATGGCCTCTCTGAGATCCTGGACCAGCTCTGAGCCACCAGCATACCCAACAGCACCACCAATGCCTATGCCTACTCCATCTTCTCCAAGCTCCCCCCAGCCTTGCGCTCGACATCCTGCAGAACTGGGCCTGACATGGAGAGGAGCCAGTGCCCACCATCCCCGAGCTGATTGTGGATGTACAAGCCAAGGTCAACCTGCTGCACCACCACAGCAGCCCCGGCCGGACCAAGGCAATGTGGGTAGGTGTGATGTTCATCGCTGGTGGATGGGCAAAGGAGGGCCAAAAAATCAGAAACAAAGCTTGGCCAAGACGTAAGCTGGTGGCCAGCCAGAAACAAAGAGGGAGGGCCAGCAAAAGCCATCTCATCCCTGGGCCCACCCCTTCTGCTTGGAAGCTGGCCATGGCACCATTGGCTGCAAGAAGGTCATCTCCCTGGAGGAGCGGAAGGCCAAGGTGGAGGCTGACAAGTGCTGCTACAACTGCCTCTCCTGCCACCATGGTAAGCAAGACTGCCCAAGCAAGAACTGCTGCCAACACTGCGGCAAAGCTCACCACACAGCCCTCCATCCCTCTGAATGGGGGACCCCAGCAAAAAGGGAGCTGGCAAAGAAAGAACTGGTCAAATCTGGTGCCACCGCAGCAGCCAAGGCTGAGGCCAAGGATGCTGAGGGCGCTGTCATCCTGCAAACCTTCAAGGCCAATGCCTCCCTACCCCAGCATGAGGTGGAGAGCACCATCACCATCAAGGGCATCCTTGATTCTGTTTCTGCCTCATCCTTCTCCTGGTTGCACCTCAACGTTGCCCGCCAGCTCAAGCTCTGCCTCCTCCTGCCCAAGCAGGTGGACCTTGCGCATGCCGGTGCCCAGCACCCCGTCCAACTCTGCACCCAGCCAGCCTTTGTCCAGGTGTGGGGCAAGGGGGGCCAGGTCATTGTGCTCAAGGCCTACACAAACAACAGTGTCTGTGCCGAGTTCTCCATCTCCATCTCCGCCAAGGGCATCATCAAGCCCATCACCAAGCCTGCCAAACCAGATCACCTCATTCATCACCTCCCTCATTTCAAGGCACCCAAGTCAAAGAAGGTGTGTCTGGTGGTGGATACCTCATTGTGCTCTGGCACACCGCCCTGCAGTCTCAATGACATGATTGACCCTGGCCTGAACCTGTTCGCCAACCTGCACACCATCCAGCTGCTACTCCACGTGGGCCAGTTTGCCTTCACCACCAACCTCAAGTCCACCTTCTATGCCATGAAGGTGTGGGAGGACCTCAAGGATGCCCTGAGGATTCCAAGGACAAGGACCAACCACTCAGCAACCAGAACTACCAGGTCTGGTGCTACATGAGGGTGATCATAGGCTCCTCAGCAATCCCATGGTTGCTCCAGGCATGCATCCGGAAGCTGGTGCAAGACAGCCTGGATGCCAATGAGACCTTTGGCCTCACCTGCGACAAGATCAAGGCCATCCCCAGATGCACCTATGCCGACAACATCATATGGCCCTTCCCTAATGCGGCTGCATGACTGTGCATGGCCTACAGCCTCATCCACCTCTTTGCTGCTGGCAGCTTTGTCCTCCACAAGTTTGGCTCCAACTGACCAGCTCTCCTCAAAGGACTCCAGCCGGACCAGTGTCTGCCACCCAACAATGTGGTCTCTCTTCTCGGTGTTGACTGGAACATTTGCAAGGACTACGTCACCATTTATCCAATCAAGCTCTCTGACATCCTGGACCATCCAACTGTCCGCCAGCTCAGTTCCACCATCGCCCATGCCTATGACGCCTACGGCCTTGCCACCCTGGTGACACTCAAGGGATGCCAGCTGGTCCACGCTGCCCATCTCATCTGCAAGACCTGGGACTTGCTCATCCCAGAGGAGATTGGGGAGGCCTGGAAGGGCTACCATGCCAATCTTGCCACTGTCTCCAAGTTCCCCATCAAACACCTTGCCTTCCTGAGCACCACCATCACCCTTGCTGCCTTTAGCGATGCCAATCCAGATGCCTACAGCTTTGCAATTTTTGCCATTGGCCCCACGTGCACCCAAAGGCTGGTACAGGCAAAGACCTGCCTGGTTCAAAGCAACAAGACCAGGATCATCTTCATCATCCCCAGGGCCAAGCTCTGGGTGGCTGTCACTGCCACCCGAGCCTGCGTCGATGTCCAGGCTGCCCTCAGGGGCCTCGTCCAAGTCCGGGATGTGGTCCAGTACATTGACAACACCGCCATCCTAGGCTGGCTGGCCAACAGCAAGGTGGTGGTGGTGGTATTTCCGGAAAAGAGTTATCCGCCTAGCGGCGGACGTTGCAGCTGTCGATGAACTGGGCCACCGCCTTGGGGTCTGTCTGGAGGATGGCGGTGGAGATTGGGTGGGGGCGGGGAGGGCTTCTTCATGAGAGAAAGTGGGTGACGTCTTCTGTGGCATTGTTGCAGTGGGGGCAGGTGTCGATTTTGGACCAGTCTCTTCTCTTCCTTTCCACTTGGAGGAAGGGGGCCCTTCCTAGCCGGAGGAGGTGGATTCTTGTGGCGATGGGGCGTGGGAGGTGACCTAGGCTGAGAGTCTGGCCGTTGGAGGACTGGCAGTGCATGTGGGTGGCTGGGACTGCCTCTAGGTAGCTCCGTCTGCTCTCCTGCTCTACCCACGCCTTGAGGGCAGCTTTGACCTCTCCCAGGGCATCGTACACTGCACCTTCAGTGATGCCCAGGCTGCGAGGAGGAGGCCAGGGGGGAGGGCGGGCCTGATGGCCAAGAGCTGCTGTCAGGCAGACCTTGGCGCTATTCCTCAAGCAGGATCACCAACCACCTGGACCCTTGAGGTGAGGGGCTGGTGGAGGGGAGGAGACTAGGAGGCCCAAACGGTGCAGAGGAGGCCACCTTCCGAGGTGGAAGAGGTGCCAGGCTGAATCCTTGGCTGTTAGGAAGGTGAGGGGTTGAAAACCTTCTTCCATGGTGACAGCCGCGGAGTTGCTGCTGGAGGGAGAGCCTGTGATGGTGTGGGCCGCAGCAGTTTGCTTCCCCCAATGGCAAGACGCTCAGGCATAAGAGAACCGCTGCATCCAAGAGATACTCGGCGCCAAGCCACATGCCCACTACTCCTACATCCCCTATGCCAACAACCTGGCGGACACCCTCATGAAGCTGAGAATGGCAACGGAGCTCAAGGCCTTCACCTTCCACAGTGGCTCTGAGTTCCTCCAGAAGCCCCAGGTGGAGTGGCTGATCCAGCCCCACCCACCTGCAAGCACCACAGCGGCTCCAGCAGCAGCAGAGGAGCCCCCCAGACCCACCCCTGCTGCATCCTTGCTGCTCCAGGAGCTGGAGCCCAGGCGATTCTCTTCCCTCCACTGCCTCTTTGGTATGGTGGCCTACATCCTCTGCTTCTGCAACCCCAACAACATTGAAAAGTGGAAGCCATTGTGGATGGAGAAGAAGCCTATCCTCCTCCGCCTCATTCGGGAAGTCCAAGAAGAGGCCTACCCCAAGCTCATCCAGTACCTGAAGATGAAGACCAGGACAAAGAAGGCTGAGAACCTGGCCAAGCAGTTTGGCGCCATCCTCGTCAAGGGCCTTATCCAAGTTCGCTCCCAATTTGGCATGAGCAAGCCAATGACTGATGGCCTCCCCCCCCCATCCTCCTCCCCGCCAGGCACGCCCTCACTGCCCTCATGATCCTGCACCTCTATGGGAGCAACTGCCACAGCCCTGTTAGCATGGTGCTGGGCATCCTCCACCACCAGTTCTGGGTACCAGGATGCTATCAGATGGTAGCCCAGATCTGCTGCTGCTGCCAGCCATGCCTGCTCTCCAAGGCCACCCTGCCCCGTTGACAGGTTGCCCTTTGCCTCCATCCTCATTAACCAAATTGGGCCATTCCTCACCTACAACAAGAAGAATGGCACAGAGTCCAAGCGATGGTTCCTCCTGATCACCTGCATGGCAATGCGTGGGGTCCACCTGGGGGTCCTGTCCAACTACAGCTTTGAGGCTGCCTGCACCGCCTTTGAATGCTTCTGGACCCGCCGGGGGCTCACAGAGGGCACAATCTGGCTCAACAAGGTAACCACATTCACTACCACCATCAAGGAGCTATGAGGCTACCTGCACCCAACCAGGGCCAAGCTGGAGCTGTCCAAGTTTGCCACCTGCCACCCCATCAACTTCCGCTTCTGCCCCGTATGAGCGCCCTGACACCACAGAGCAGTCGAGTGCCTGGTGGGCATCACAAAGAGCTGCATTTGGCCAGTGCTCTGGAACCAGCGGCTCTCCAATGAGGCGTTCCATACCCTCACCTGCCGCATCAAGTCTGTCCTCAACAATCGGCAGCTCTGCCACTGACTGCCACCACTGACAACTTCCAACCGCTGACACTGGCCTCCATCCTGATGCCCAACATGGACTGCAAGCCCTTCCATGAGGATGGCGCCTTTGAAAAGGGCCTCTGACACCTCCTTGCCAGCGGCCAAGCTTCTGCCATTGAGTTCTGCCGCTGATTTGCCACCAAGTACCTTGGCTACCTCCGATTGCTGCATCTTGCTGAGGCCACCTGCCAACGAGTCAAGCCCATGGATATGCTGCCACTGGGGACCACCTGCCTGCTGGAGGACCCAACTCCATGCCATCTCTGGAAGATTGTCTGTGTCATCCACACCTTCCCCGATACCCTTGGCAAAGTCTGCACCACCAACATCATAGATGCCAATGGCTACATGGCCAGGCGTTTGCTTGTGCACTTGCTGCCAACAGAGGCCTTGCCGTCTGTATCAGCTGGTGATTCAGGTGATGCTCCCCAGGCCCAGAACTCAACTTCTCTGGCTGGAGAATCCAGGGTACGAGAGCTAGACCTGAGCAAACCGCTGGTGGACGTGGAGGAGGTGGACATGGTGCACAGAGATGCGGGCAAGGACAGGTGAGTGGACGGGGAGGTTGACCCCAATGAGTCCATCGACTACTAGGACATCTTCACCACAAGCACCTCTGGCTGCAGTCTGAGCTTCCAGTTCAGGCTCAGCCTCACCTTGCGGTCTTCCCCCTCCCTTCCTCTCTTTCTTTTCCCCCTTCCTGGCCTGCCCTGATGCTACAGACGCGAGCGGGGAGGTCGGAGCCACGTTTGACTGCTATGCACCGGGTGCATCTGTGACACCTGCGCCTGCCACGCCTACATCTTGCCCTTTGCCAGGAGCACAGTCCCAGTGCTGCCCCGGCCCAGCCCCATGCAGCGGGAGCATCACTCCCTACCCCTTCCCTCATCCTTCCCTCAAACCCCCGCCCCCCACCCCTTTCTCTTTGTCCTGTGTGGGCGGCAAGGAGAAAGCCCAGCTTTGCACCATGCTGGTGGCCCCTTTGGGGGAGGCTACTCAGTGGCCCTTGGAAACTTGGCCTGCCGCTCGCACTTCCTTGTCTCCCTCTTCTTTTCCTACTTCACCCAGTACTCCCGTTTCATCCACACACCTTAGAACACCGACTAGCTTAGGCACATGCTTACATTCTTTTTTCTTGCCGCGGGAGCCCCTCTAGGCTCACATAATTAATTATTGAGTGAGAACACGAATTAGCCAATTTTGTGCTGCATTTATCAAATTTCCAAATTTTTGTTTGTGCACCTTTTTAGGTATGTCAAAAAAGCAGATAAAAATGACATTTTTGGGTGTATTTGAGGTCAGAGTATCGATTAAGGGCATTTGAATCAAATTTTGAGACCAAAAATTTTTTGGTCACTTTTGACCCATGTTATAGCATATGCAAAATTCTCAACCTGTCAGCGAACTTTGGATAATTTTCCAGATATGTAATTGATACACCAGTAATTTTTCTTCACACACCTGCTTAAGGGCCAGGGTAATAAGCTCACAAAAGGAAATCAAGTAAAAATGGTGTATGGAAGAGCAGGGAGTTTTTTAGCACAAAAACTTCACCTCAGTCAAAGCATCCTATGTCATACATAACATAGGGCCAATATTGGATTGATGCAATGTTTTAGGCTGTAAAAAATTATTGCTTCCACTTTTTCTAGCAAAATGGGTATCAAAATGAAGGTTATGATCTGAACAATTCAAATATGATGTGTACTGGGGGGCATTTTGTACAAAAATTTTGAAAAATTGTGATAAATAGTGATTTTAAACGAATTCGTGAAACAGCTAGATTTTCATTTATCTGGCCAGAAATTGACAAATTAATTAAAACAATGCCTATATTTTGATATATCCTCAATCGTTAGGTCCTGCGCTTCACAACGGTATGCTTTAATCCAAAATAGGCCGATTACTCATGGCACGATGGCCCAAAATATGCTGTAAAGTTGAATTTAGCGGTTTTACCAAAAAAATTTGACTAAATTTACGTTTTTGGCCATAATTCGGGCTAGAAAAGGAGTTTTTGCATAATTCCAACGGGAGGGAGATCGCAAAAGCCTGTTCTACCAACCTGTAACACTCGTTTGAAAATTTCGAAAAATCACTTTTCCAGCCAATTTTAACCATTTATATGAACCGTCTTTTAATATAGTATAAAATGTATAAATAACAAGTATATGGCGCAAAGCGCAATAGGTGACCGCGGAGCATATTCCTCCTTCCACATTCACCTGTAGCAGATGCCAAAAATTGAGGAATGTTTTCATACAAGATTGAACATTTTCTCTTAAAAGGGTAAGTTTGTGGTTTCTCTGCCAAATTCAAAAGTAAATACAGATTCAGAATGGGAATATATGACTTGTCAATCAAAAAACCAAAGTCTTCTGTGCAATTCTCAGCCGTTCAGCTGCTACTGATTGTTGTTGCTATTGTCATGCGTGAACGTTTGTCACTCAAGATGAAAAGTCTGTGGTTTCTCAACCATTTTCAAAAGTAAGCACAAATTTACAATCGGTATATATGACTTGTGAATCAAAAAACCAAATTCTTCTGTTCAATTCTCAGCCGTTCAGCTGCTACTGATTATTGATGCTATTGTTGTGCAAGAAACTTTGTCACTCAAGAGGGTAAGTCTGTGGTTTCTCAACCATTTTCAAAAGTAAGCATATATTTGGAATTGTTATATACGACTTGTGAACAAAAAAACTCAAGTCTTCTGTGCAATTCTCAAGATTAAAGGTGCTACAGCGCAAAAACGCTATATTACAGTTTTCAAGCATTTCTACCCAAAAAAGTAATGTTTCAAAAGCTCAAATTCCGGGTCTACCCCTCCAGATCTTCCTAGAATAGCATTACCTTTCTGGAAAAAAAAGTTTGTCCAAATCCGTTGAGAATTGGCCCATGGACAGCATTTCCAGGAACATATATACCTACCTACCTACCTACCTACCTATATGAGGACAAAAGTTTAGTAACCTCTATAGACCGCGGAGCGGCCCTTTGGGCCGCTCCGCAGTCAAAAATTTTGTATTGTTGGTTATATATAGTTATATATTAAGATATTATTGGGCAAAAAAATAAATAATTGATAAAAAATAAACTTATTTAAAAATATAACGAAAAGAAAAGACTCGAAAATTAGAAATACAATGCAGATTTATTGGCAAACTAACATATTATTGTGAAATTTTCATGATTTATACTTAGGGCAATCTATTTTTGGGCAAAAATAGCTTTAATTTTGGCCTGCCGATGGTACCAGTTGTTTTCTCAATAAAATTTCCAAAATAAAAATGATTGGCTGAGTAGAATTCGAACCTCCCAGTTTCATCACAACTGCCCAATCGCTTAGACCAGTACACCACTGGTGCATATGAACCCTTGTTTAACTGAAGACCTATGAATAAATAAATATATGAGGCCCAGAAACCCGGGGAAGGGGGGTGGGGGGGAAGAAATGAATTGGGCTGGCGCGAGCGGAGCGCTAGCGGAGCGGTAGCGCCCAGCCCCTCTTATCAAGCAACACAACTAATTGCAGGTTTCCCAATGTTTGGCAGGCTGTAGCGCATCCCAGATACATCTCAAAACTCTGGAAATAGGCTCAATCGACGCGCCGTGGTCGAATTGTGGGGGGTCTTTTTTTTGAAAATCGTTATTTGTCAATTATTTCGAAACTTATTCTTAAAAAACTTTCAAAAAAAATGTCCGGTGTCCGGGCGCACACCGACCGTCCGACCGACCGTCCGTCCGTCCGTCCAGCAAGTGTTGCAGACTCTTGGGCAACATCTGGGGTGTGGATCTCAACGGTTCTAGGGTAAATCGATGCCGCTGAGTGTCATGGCACCCCTAGTTTGTGCATTTTCTGCGTTTTTTAGGTCGAAACATCAACTTTTTGGGAAGAAATCCAGTTTTCTCATGTTTTTTCTGATGTTTATGATGTTTTTTGTGATGTTTTTCTAGTGTAGTTGACCATAAAACAGCACCATATAGGTATTTTTGGACCTAGATTACGATTCTGGCACCCGTTTGCTTCCACCTGGTCTCCAAGGGCATGCACAAGGCTGTGGTGAACAAGCAGGTCATCATAAACTTCATCTTGAGGCATTTTATAGGTTTTTTGGCCTTAAAAAGGCACCATATAGGTATTTTTGGACGTAGATTACGATTCTGGCACCCGTTTGCTTCCACCTGGTCTCCATGGACATGCACAAGGCCGTGGTGAACAAGTAGGTCATCATCAACTTCATCTTGAGGCATTTTATAGGTTTTTTGGCCTTAAAAAGGCACCATATAGGTATTTTTGCACGTAGATTACGATTCTGGCACCCGTTTGCATCCACCTGGTCTTCATGGGCGTGCACAAGGCCGTGGTGAACAAGCAGTTAATCATCAACTTCATCTTGACCCATTTTATAGGGTTTTTTGGCCTAAAAAGGCACCATATAGATACTTTTGGTCGTAGATTCCGATTTTGGTACCCGGTTGCTTCCACCTGGGCTCCATAGGCTTGCATCAGGCCGTGGTGAACAAGCAAGTCATCATCAACTTCATCTCTAGGCATTTTATAGGGTTTTTTGGCCTTAAAAGGGCAACATATAGGTATTTATGGACCTACATTACGATTCTGGCACCCATTTGCTTCCACTTTGTCTCCATGGGCTTGCACCAGGCCGTGGTGAACAAGCAGGTCATCATCAACTTCATCTCAAGGCAATCTAAAGGGTTCTTGGTCTCAGAAACAACTTCGTATAGGTAATTTGGGATCTAGATTATGCTACTGGTGTCCATTTCTTCTAGCTGATCTTCATGGGCTTCCACCAGGCCGTGGTGAACAAGCAGGTCATCACCAACTTCATCTCAAGCCACTCTAAAGGATTTTTAGTCTCAGCATATCATATTGGTAATGTGGTGTAACAGCAGGAACATAGCGAGATTCTCTTTCGTAGGTCACCGGCAAAGGCCCGGAAGAGCCGGGAAGGAGAGCGGACAGGTTAGGGCATCTTGGGGGAAAATAGACAGACTGATCCCGGCCTCCCTTCCGCCCGCCTCGTCAACATGGGACGGACGAAACAGGTTTGG